>JAUJPO010076640.1:0-11111 GCA_032270745.1 Tiaropsis multicirrata
ATGTCAGGGTACAGAGATAGAACAAGGCTTTTTTCAATGTGCTTTATCCAGCTTCGCTATTACATATTCCTGATTTGAGCGACACTGCTTATTTTTTCTGTATACGGTCAGAAAAATCATAGCGCAGTTGGCCGGTGTTCACCCACACCCACACATGCACTCACTGCAGGTGTGTGGGTACTATTGGGATATAGACAGTTAAGGTTAGGGTACCTATATAGATGTTTGTCGTTTTTAAAATTGTTTGAAATTGCATATTTTGACAGCAGCTCTTTCTGTATCATCAATGGCCCAGTAGTGAACCAGTCAGGTTCAGAATCATTGACAAAAGTACTTAAGTGGTTCGAGCCGGGCTTGGTTCTATGGTTTTGAAAAAATTTCTAAAGTTTTAGACTTTTCCGACCATGAAAGATTTTTCCGACCGTATACGGGAAAAAAGTTTGCAACGAGAGGAGAGTCTAGTTTGAAAACAAAATAATCAAATTAATCCATAATCTTAATTTTTTTGGGATGCTGTTCAAAGTTTATGCATTAGATACATAACTACTACGGTCATGCTAAGATTTTTTTCTTTATCCAGAAAGATCAGACAGCTTGTTTTCATTGGATGAATTTAACTGTTCTTTTGTGAATTTATGAAAGGAAAGCACGCTTTTTAAAAAACAAATGCATCCAACCCTCGAAACAAAGACAGCTCTGTCATTTTGCATCCTTTTTTTACCAGGCTCACCCACAACCAAACCCAGGGCACATGAAAGAAACATTTTGGTGATTACATACAGTCTTGATTACAGTTCACACCAAATTCATTTGATTTCACTAATGCCCGTATTGGATCCCTGAATGACAGCCTTTTTTATGCAAAGGTTGCTTAGAGATTTGATGGCTAAATAGCCCATAGCGTAATCTTGCTACTAAGTATCAAAAGCAAAGCTTTCTGGTGTTATTGACAAGAAAGCAATTTTGTCAAAATCAATAAACACACAGTTCACTATGAGTGTAGTACTAGTACATAAAAATTCTTATTTTTAAAGATTAGCATTTGAAAAAAAAAGAATTTTGGTGTTTTAAGAAAATTTGTCAATATTAGGAGGGAAATTTTCTCTTGACTTTGAATCCGCTTTTGAATCCGTAGTTTTTGAAATCCAATGTTTTTGAAAAAAGTGAAAATTTTCCACAATTAATTTACATAAATTCAAACTTCAAATGGCTGTTAATAGACAAAGATTTGGTCCCATTAGAAAGCTCTTCTTATGAATACTCTTTCTAAAAGCGCTCGGTTTAAATGCCTTAAAATGAAGTGGGTTTTGAGCTATAGCCAAATGACTAGGGTGCGGTAAAACTACCTTTCCAGGACGCATGTACCGCGTCCTATGGGCTCTAAGGGTTAAGGGAAATCATGCAGAATGCCTTACAACTTACATTCTCGTTCTTGACTTTAATCGAACGCGTTTTTAATTTGTTACATAATAATTAAAGTGGTCAAAAAAGTCAACCAATTGATTCAGCGCCCTTTCTTTGATTCGCCTTTTATAGGTAGTCTTTTAGCCATCCACAAGAGGTTCAACTTTTCTATTTTCCTCTCCAACATTGAATAATCCACCACGCTATTGATCTATGTGGTCTATGAAGATATTTATTTAAGGATATATCTGTAGAAAAAAGGTCAAGAAATTTTCCACCTCACCCCCGGTTAAAGAGTCGTGGCTTCCCCTCTGTAGTAGGAGGGGGGGAATTAATAAATTTTCCTTGAAGTTTTTTATATTCAAATTTTTCAATCTCCGTAAATCCTTGAAACCCTTGAAATTAGGGGGAAAATGACCCTTGAAACTCTTTGATTCATAACAAACTACTGGTCAGGCCACAATAATGAGAGAAAGAGAGAGAGAGAGAGAGAGAACTGTATTCGTTTGATTGAAGATTTTTCAAGATTTTTCGTTGCGAAAATGTGACAAAATGTTACGTGATACGACGAAAAACGATATACGAAATTGATCTTTTTAAGCTGACATTTTGAACAAAGAAGTTTATCTGCTCATTAAAAAGGGTGATCATGTAAACATTTCATCAAAATGTCTCTAAAAACAATCAGTTTTTGTGTGTGACGTCACCAGTTCCAGGGGGTTTATGACACAATTTTAATTCGTCGAGGTGTTCATTCTTTCTTGATCTTGTTGATTTTTTCCGGTTCAGCATATACATTGTGATTGTAGTTGGACTGTTTGCATTTCTTGGTTTCTAGATATTTTTGGAATATCTAATTATGGAGGTTTGTTAAAGGAGTTAATTTTGAATTCTTACCTCCTGAAACACTTTTTGACGTCTTAGAGTTCACTAAGCTATTGGAGCGTCAAGTTTTAATTTGGTCATCTGTTTCTTGGCATGGCATGAATCTTTAACCTCAATTTCCAGGAAATCAGAGTATGAAGGATTCACTCGTGTTCATGTGGAATTGCCTTTTTATTTTATTCTGTGGTTTCTTTGGAATATAATGGTATAATGGTGTTTATCGGTAATTAGTTGATATATATATATTTTCTTTAAAATGACTGATATTACATATCTTCAGTATATATATATGATTTTACAATTTCCTAACTCCAAGGTAAATCGGCCATAGACATAAATAATAGATCATATGGCAATCTTCAAATTTTCTTAGTTATTGATAACGAACAAAGGTTATCAAGCGTAATATTCCTATCATATGCTACTTGATCTATGAGAGATCTACAAGATCGTCCTCGTTTTGTATAAGTGTCGTCATTAAACGATAGCTGTTTTACCGACTGTTTTACCGATAACTTATTTAAATACTTTCGGTTTTCAAGCTAGTGATTTCGGTCGTGTCGTTGGAAAGATATTTTTAAAATTGAAACTTATTACTTTTCCTTATCTATTCTTCTTAAGTTGAAAGATTTTTCCAGTCTATTTGAATTTGAATTCTTACAATCTGAAATTCCTTTTATAGTCCGTCGTTTAATTTCATCAAAAGAGTCCAATCGGGAACGGTTTAAAAGGCATGTCCTACTGTCGATACAAAAATATGATGAGGTTGCAAACGTTTGCAAACCAATCAATCAGCAAAAAAACAATAGCGTGTGTTACTTCAGTTCATTGTTTAGAGTTAGCAATAATATTAATAAAGAAGAAAAGAGAAGAAGAAAAGTTTTTTCTACGACAGCTGTACATTGCTGGAAGTCCTGTCTATTCTTATTTCACAATACTATACTACTATAATCACCAGTTCGAAATGATATCATCCTTTGTAATGCAATGTTGACTTTGTTTGACATATTTAATGTACATTCGGTAATCTTACATTGTTTGAAGGTCAAGAAAAGTTGTCCTGTATTATGGAGTTCAGAAAGAAAACATTTTTTTCTCTTTGTCACTCCCTTGTGATGTAAATCGATCAATACAGTGTAATTCGTGTGGATAAAATGGGTTAGACCACATGTATTGTTATTTCCATTTGTCTTGAAATGATTTAATCGACGATTCAAGGAAATAATCCTGTAAGTTAGATGAGACTTTCTTATATTTTTTATTTTTGTTTTCTTACAAATACAGTAGGAGAGAGCATTCCAGCACTGGCTTACTGAATACAGGGTCTTATTATGATAAAATCCTTTTTACTCTCGTTCAAACTGTGACCATCAGAAGGCTGCTGTGTTTTTACCAATGGCTCTTATGTCATCTTTCTTCTAGTAAGAAAAAACTGAACTCTTTTGATGAAATGATTACAGACGAGGAGGTTGGTAAAAGTAACGCATTGGGCTCTTCCAGAAAAAAAATTGTTCATGTGGGGTGGAGTATGGGTGGTGGGGTGGAGTATGGGTGGTGGGGTGGGGTATTGTCCAGGCGTATCGAAAAAGATCCTAAAAAATTGTTATGTCCATAGGGTCAACTTGAAATGTCCAGGGGTAAATTTCTGTGTCCAGGGGGTCATTTCGATGCTTGTCCAGTGGTGAAGCCTGTGTCCAGGGGGTGAAAAATCGTAATGTCCAGGGGTAAATCATTGAAAAAATAATATGTCGTCCACCCCCCATGAACGAATTTTTTCTGGAAGAGCCCATTTGCATTATCCTCTCACATTTTAGTTTTGAGACATGTGTATGTTTTTTCTAGCCTTTCTAGGACTTTTGGAGTACACAAAGTACAGACATAGATTGAACTGCCTTAACTCTTTAAATGTTTTTTATCGCTTTTAATCTGAGAGATTTTAATTCATTATAACGTCACTTAAAAGCTAAAAATTGTCTGAATTTGTCTGAATTTTTAATGCTGATGGATATTTTGGAACTAGACAAGACAGATATTTGATTTCAACTGCAAAGCTCATTTTGTATAGTTGTGTGGGAATGCTTTCTCGCAGACATTAAATTGTGAGTTGATTTGACAAAAGTTATTTGATAAAGCAAATCATACTTTAAAGCAAATCATACTTCCAATCTTAGGGCTTCAAAACTTTAAACTGAATTGTTTGATATTCGTCATCGAACAAATTTCTTTTGTCGGCATTTTTGCTCAATGGTCGCTATCTAACAGACGACAGACGTCCCTCGCTCACTGTTAATCTTTCGTTTCTTTCCAACGGTTTTTAGTTATGTTCTAGATCGTAATTGAGTGATTCCAGTAAACTAAACTAAAAGATTAGCTTTTAGACCTCCCATCAAACTACTTATATATAGAAATAGTTAACAATAAGAAAATGCAAGGTCTTAGAGATCCTATAGGTGAAATAGATGATTTTGTTAGTTTTGTTTGGAGTTCTGTTCTGTATTTCTGCTGATAAGAATGAAGTCGCCTCATTCCTGATGGCGATTATTATTATTATTATTTACTAGAAATAACTGATGCTAGGATCCTGCCTTCCTAGCGAAACACCTACGAAGGAGCCTATGGAATTAGAAGTGATTATTTCATTTTCACCACCGAAGTCCTCGTAGGGTATCGAACCCGATCCTAAAGCTCAACGCCTTAACCACTCGGCCACGGATCCATGTTCGTATCATGGCATTATTAAAAGGCTATTATGAAATGCAATGCGAAGTCATTTTATCATTTTTACATCACAAACGGATTGATTTTCTTTAACTTGAAATCAATACACATCTGTTTACATTGCAAAGATCCGATTATCGATTAACATCGAATCGTAATGAATGCATTGTTTAATATGCCCTCCTTCTTACAATAAATGTTTTTATCTTTATGAATTTTATTTCTAAAAAACTAATCTTAAAACATAAACTCTGCGCTCCTTTGTGTTGTGTATAAAATAAAGTGATGATCATTTCCTATGCTTGATTTAAACGATCGGCATTTTTGTTTTGTCTTTTACTTTTTTCAAGTAGGTATGTTGCCGAGTTATTAATCTCAAAACTTTGGAGGAGGTAGAATTTTGTGAAGTGTTGGCCTTACTTCAAATGTTGATGATATATTGTTTGATAGATAAGCAGGTTGATTTTAATCTCACATCTTTTTTTTTCTTTCAGATCAACAACCAACAAAGTGATGCAGGTGTGCAATAGTGTCAACTAAACAAAACAAACACATTGATATGTCAGAATATTATGACGAAACCCAACAACAACAACAACAACAACAACAACAATACAACGACACAACAGCAGAGTACAATAGTAACAACAACGGAGACATCGAACAAGATTACCAAGAAGAGGAAGAAAGGTCGCAAACGAAAACCCAATTTGATGAAACATTTGGACATCGCAATGAAATTGATGCTGCAAGAAATGACAATCGAAACAAAGTGAAAGTGAACAGCAGCAAGATTTCAATCGGAGGCCACAAAACGAAAGCAAAACAACAATCTATTGACGAAGATTCAGGTATCGATTCGGATTCAAAGAAAAGCAGGCGAAGAGAGAACGATGCGTCTGTTGATGTTTTGAATGTCATCGATTGGAAAATGGACAATGGTGAGAAATACAACGGTTCCAGTGATATTCCCGAAATTGCTGAGATGAACATCAAAGATGTTAATGTTGACGATGAAGATGTTTTTGAAGTAACGCCACCACCTAAGAAGGATAGTAAACAAAAACGAGTACAAGTCAGAGGGAAATCTCTTGAAGAAGACCGTGCTATGGAGGAAGTGAGAAACGAGAAAAACAAAGCCAATCTTTCGCCCATCACTCGATCAAATGGTTCCATCACCGACAAGGAATTGAAGGACTCTTTAGATTTTTTAAGTAAGACGCCCGATGTGGATCGATTGAATTCTGATTTAATGAACAGTTTAATGGATAGTTATTTGGATAAAGATTACGTTAACAGACCTCCAACTCTCAAAAAACCAGTTCGACCACCGAGCACTTCCAGTCGCAAAAGCAGTAGTTCCGATAGTGTTTCCAAAATGGTAGATTTGGAAAAGAACTTAAAAACGATCCGTGAGAAGAATAAAAAGCAACCGCCGCCCCCCGTTCGTAACAAACCGCCCTCTGTTTCAAAAACATGGGAGGATCCACGTGAACAACAACGTTTGAAAGTAAAAGAAAAACAATGGCCGCCCAAGGAACCACCCAAGGATGTTGGCGCTTATGTGGTGGAAAGTTACGGGAGAACCGATCCTTACACCAAGAAGCTGATACAAGATGTTCAACGGACAAAAAGGGAAGAAGAAGAGAGAAAGCAAGCAGAAAAACGAGCAGAAATTGTTAGTGAAAATACAGCACCTGTCAGTACGTTACGCGATACATTTTCAAACAAGCCGAGGAAAGGGGCACTTGGTACTCTTCGACCTCATACCGAACTGCACGAAGGAAAATCGTGGATTCGTCATGAGAAGAAGCCCATTGTTTACGATGAAGCACCAGAAGAACCCGATTGGATGAAATTGATTCGCAACCGCCGATGGAAGTCAACTGTCAAAGCTCGTTTCCCCTGTCAAACAGCTGATAAAACGGAATTTGAAAGACGTTCAACTACACCAAAGAATTGGAAGAAATTAGCCAAAGATAAGAACGCTTTGAAAATGCTGTCAGAAATTGTTGGTATCGGAGCAGAAGGTAAATATACGCTTTTTTATCACAGCAAAGTGTATAAGAGCATAAGGCTTCGAGGTCAAAAAATCAAGAACATCTTAAAAACATTTGGAGGCTTTGGAGAATCAAGAGTATAGAAATAAGAACATTTTTTCGTGAATTAAAAGACTTAATTACGAACATTTTACGAACATTTTACGAACATTTTACGAACATTTTAAGGCTTGAAACTCAAAATGCTAAGAACATTATATTATTGTCCTTTAAGAAACCCCATTAAGAAAGCGTCATGGAATGGTCGAACAAATTTTAGATCCCCATGGTAATTTTGTCAAGAAAAACTTCTGGCCCTCTTCGTTTTCTTCCAGCAGGGCACCAATATTTCTAGAAAACTTTGCTTTCTCACAAAACCCTATTTGAAATTCACTTAATGTTAGTATGAACGTTTATGTAATAGTTCTACGGTTCTGCACACTATGAAAGCTATTTTTCTTTTAAATACATTCTTGGAAAATGTTTTAGGTGAAGAACTCTTCTTGAGACTTGCAAATCAACGTCAAAAGATTGAAGAGGAAAAAGAAGAAATAGACAGACTAGCAGAGCAAGAATTGATGGCGTATCAAGTAGCAAGGGAGTCCATTGGTGAAGACGCTGCTTATAGCCTACAAATGGATAACCCTCTACCCGCGGCTCGTATGAAACCAATGGCGCTTGAGAAAAACAAAAGTAAGTAATAACACCCTTATAAACGCGGCGGTTATTTTAAATGTGCTTTCTCCAAGCTCGGATATAGAGGAAGATTTTAACCAATGGAGGAGAGTGCATTGTTTATCTTATTCACTTTATATGGAAACTGATTACTCGCTTTAAATAAGAAAGCCTACCTCCTGTATCCGACATTGTTTCTCTTTAATCCTTTAAGTACCAATGGCTAAGCCCTCCGACCAACTCTATTTTCAACTTGAAATCTTCATTTTTGACCTAAGTTGATGGAAATAAAAGTGCGCATTTAATTGCAACACAAATAATTTCGAAATTTGGTCTTTTGGAAGAGATTTTGACCTCAATGCCAAAATGCACTTTCTTGCAATTGTGAATGTTTTTTGGTCTTATGTTTAGACAATAAGTAAACGGAAATATAAGAAACGTGATTCAGTTACACTAGATTCTGTCCTCTAGCTATTAGAATTGAAACAAGAGTGATTTTAAGCCCGCAATTCGCCTAAAATGTTCTGCCTGATACAATGCCGGTCAAAAGGTTGTAGACTTTTTTTAAATTGCAAAAAATCTGCGATAACACGGTATAACTTCCCCTTTAACCCCACTTGTTGCTTTTAAAAGTGGTTTGTTTACATCTGGTAGCAATAGCTGACCTTATTTACATCAACTTTGAAGGAAGAAGCTCATTTCCAAAAGTCTACAGACCTTTTGACCGGAATTGTACGAGCGAACCTTAGAGGGGCCCTAAAAGAAAGATCAGACTCTCACCTATCCAACGAGCTATAACCTAACCTCTTCCATCCAATTCTTTCTGGTTTGGGAGATATTTTTAAGAAAAAGTACCCAAAAAAGTCCTTGGCACGGAAAGGGTTAAGGCAGTAACACTACTTATTGACGCTATTTTTACAGTCTTTAAGTTTTGGAAATTTCTGTTTTTTTCAATTCAGTTCATCCCTCAAGCACTATATGTATTTTTTGTACCGTATACTATAAATTCTTTGACTTTTATCACCCATTTCTGTCATTTCTTCTCGTTTAGTGGCTGGCGTATACGACAGTACAGAGAACATTAGCGGTGTATCGAACGATGCATTGGCAGGTTATCCTTTCACAACTTCACAATTAGAAGCCGCTTATCTGACCAATCAACTGTTGCGTCTTCATCCGGAAGAATTTCGCAAATTGATTTCATTGGACAGATCACGCCAAGCAACACTTCGTTGGCAATTTTCTTCGGATCCTTTTGATTCCGTTCACGAACATCAAAACTTGCCTTATGAAATGGCGTTGCTCGCATCAGACGAACCAAGAGTCTTGCAAGGTATAATTTACTGAACTGGGAACATCGAATGTATTTTATCAAGGAAATTTCCTTGATTTTATTTTTACGCCAGTTTCATTCTCATACCTTGGATTTGCTCTTTTTACCAATACTCATCCTTTAAATGTGAAGACGGTGGTCAAGTGGTTAGAGTGTTCGCCTCCCGTTCACAAGGTTGTGAGTTCCACCCCCAGCTGGGTCAGACCAAAGACTTGACAACTGGTACTTGCTGTTGCCCTGCTTGGTACTCAGCATTAAAGGATTAGAGTGAGGGTAAGTGGAGAAATACAGGGAAAGGAGTGGCGCCCTCCGCTTACATACTTACACACCATGATATTATTATCAAAAGTTGCATCATCTTTTCTATTCTTTCTAGCGATGCGGAAGATTGTGGCACAAGGATCCGACGATTATCGTTCGGTATTTTCCAGTACAGCACCCACTCCTCAGCCACGATCACGTGCTCGATCTGAAGGCGGTCATTATTCCAACTATTATTACGAATCAGATGGTTATGAAAGTTCTGTATCCTCTTCATCGTCCATGGGAGGAGGGCAACCGTCTCGTGGAAGACCAAAGAAAAAGAAGAAGGCACCCATCCCTATCCCTAAACAAGTTCGTGGTCGATCAGTCAGTCCTTCGTTGATGAATATGCCACCTGTTGCACCCAAGCCGAGAAAACCTTCTTCATCAGGATCAACATTGAAAGTTCCATCATTGCAATCCATCCACGGGAACGATGAAAATGCCGAAGTGCAATCACATTCATTGTTTGACGATGCTGACGTTCAGCTAAATGATGAGGTTGATGATCTGAACCGACTGACTCAAAGTTTATCCAGAAATATTGACGAAGAGTTAAAAGGGATCACTTCGACGCTTGAAGATCGGAAGAAAGGGTTTTTCGAAGAGGCTATCAGGAATGATAATGATGGTCGCAGAAGAAGATCCAGCACTTCAGATGGTATTGACCCTTCAGAAATCTCCAACCGGCGTCGTGAATTCGTGGAGAATGATTTAAAAAGCAACTCAGCAACAGATGTTCGCGCCGATCTTCCAAAGACCCGCCATAAGGTGAGGCGCATCAACAGTAATGCACAACTAAATGCGGTCTTTAGAAAACGTCGTCAAATGTCTGAGGTTGATTCTGCAGAAGGACAACAAGATGGTAACGAACCACCAGTCGCCAGTGGTGAACCACGGAATGCTGAACAAACCAAAGATGAAATGGCCAATGTTTTGAATCAAATTCAATCACATTACGGTGATTGAAGATAGGATGTCAATGGATCATTCGTCAGAAGACATCGAAAGGTCCAATTATTTTAGAGTGAATACCGTTTTAAAGAAATAGGCATATTGTTTTACAAATGACCAGGTTCAGATAGACCAAGGAGCGACTTTCATCCCCGATCATCCATCAATTTGACTGCAAACATTCTAAAAATAAGTAAAAGACCATCTTATGATTCATCAATTCTAGAATAAATTTTATTTTGGTATAATCTTACTTTTTTGTTCTGCTAAAAGAAAGTTGAAATTCTTCAAAAATGTCGATAAGTTCGTCTTGACGTATTGTCTCGACTCTCCTGTTCTGCTTCATCTTACAAAAAAGGGACAATTAATCCAATCCTGAGAGAGATCTTGTGTAAATAATGTCTAGATCCTTCACAATACACTAACTTTTTAAAATCGAATTGACATCTGTTTATGCTGCTGTCTAACACCTTTGTGTATATACTGTATAGAGTTGCGTATTTCTCCGAAGCTTTCAACTTTCGAACCCAACTAACAAA
Organism: Tiaropsis multicirrata; assembly: GCA_032270745.1. Lineage (NCBI taxonomy): Eukaryota > Metazoa > Cnidaria > Hydrozoa > Leptothecata > Tiaropsidae > Tiaropsis > Tiaropsis multicirrata. Next base: position 10,851 of record JAUJPO010076640.1, read on the forward strand.
AGCTCTTTAGAAAATGATGTACAAAGCATATTTCTTATTAAAAAAATATTTCTGTTTCCATAATATTAATTTGTTTAAAATTTTGTTGCTTTTTGTATAAGAAAATGTAAAGAGAAATACACTGAAAGAAAAAATACAACTTTTTCTCTGTCCTTGTTAACCCTTTTTATTGTACAACTAACTATGGGCGTACTGTATAAACCGGACCCGGACCGGACCCTGGACCCAATAAAAACACGGACCCCGGACCCTTTACGAAAA
>JAUJPO010076651.1:0-11110 GCA_032270745.1 Tiaropsis multicirrata
CGCTCTTTTTGAAAAGTGACTTTCAACTTTAAAAAGCTACAAATCAAAAACTACTCAACCAAATTAAAAAAATAATAACTCAAAATTTACGTTAGACCCTCCTCTACCACATTTAGAAAGAATTAATATTGAAATCGAGTTTTGATCAACTATGACAGGCCAACAAACGTCCGAAGTTCTTTTGGGACCACCCGGTATAATAGATTGCTGCTTCTCTAGCTTGCCTTTTGGCCCTGATAAAATGCACGTTAGGTGATTGCATTGTGCGAAACGAGTTTGACAGAGATCAATTTATTTTGAAAACTTGAACGGGATAAAGCCGTTACACGCGGCCTGACCCAATACATCCCGTATTTTACCCCTCGCAGACCGTATACTAACTTATATATTTTGCATTGAACATCGCTATCTTTTGCTACTATCATGATCGTAAAAACCGACGTTCCTGTAGTCAACCTTTAAGATCAACGTACTTTTTTAATGAAAGAAAATTTCGCGGAATAAGACTTTCGCGGGTTTGTTAAAAATTGCATTTCGTGGCATTTCAGTTTTGTGGATTTCCATAACTTGACAGCGAAATTTTAATGCATTAAAGTATTTTGAAAATGTCTTTAATTTTATTTGTTGTCGACTTTCAGCCGTATTATTCCTTTTTACTAACCATTTTAAACGCAACCTTTACTTTATTTTCTAGAAAGACTTTTTCACCAAAATAAAGTAATGGCTTTTTTCGACAACACAGCGTATATAGACGAAATATATGATTATGATTGTAACCAAAGACGACCATTGACAAATAGTTTTCAGAGCAAAGTCGACTCATTTTTAACTGGCAGTGCAGCAGAAGGAGCATTTGTTTGTCGTGGTGTTTGGGAAACTGTCACCAATATTGAAATGGACATCATGAAACCTTTTGGTAAAATCCCCTTGGACAGAAAGGATAACATTTTGGTGGCTACTAACTCCATTGGATATTATCATTTGAGGTGGAATGAAGACTTGGTCGAATGTTTGGACCCAATGTACTCTGATCTTTTAGCAGTGAACGACTGCAACCAACATTATTTGGATAGTCAACTTCTGAAACTGTCTTGTAAAATAAACAACCAAGGGACATATAAGGATGGGACGCCAACAATTTTCACTGATATTGATAACATGGTACATATTGAAATCGATAATATTCTTTGCATTAAACTGGCATTTTGGCCGGACTTTTTCGATCCATGGTTTCAACGAAAAAGATTTTGGCCATCCCCTGAAATCCTTAAAGAGATTGAGAAAAATAAATGCCACTTAGTATTGAAATCCACTCCTGGATCAAACAGAAACGATGAATGGAGAATTTCCTTTTCTAAAGCTGAAGTCATTTTATCCAAAGGAAAATCGCATTTTCAAAACAAATGTTATTTGTTGGCAAAATTCATTTATTATGCAAATCTTAAAAAGATCAATGACGAAAAGACAGATCGTCATATTTCTTCATATCTCCTGAAAACAACAATGTTACACATGTTAGAACAAACTCCACCAGAACATTGGAAATATTGGGAGGAACGAAAAGGCTATTGTCAAGTTGTGATTATGCTTTACGAGCGACTTGCTGAAAGTTTATCGAAAGGAGATCTGCCATCTTACTTTACCGACGAAATCAATCTTCTTGCAGGATATTCTGACGAATACATGAAGAAAATGGAGGAGCAAATTCTAGAGCTTTGTAAAATGTGGTCATCCTCGAAAGGTGAAGAATTCTTTCACTCCACGGTTAAAGAACTTTTCGGCAATGTGAAAAACAAGATGGAAACGCCCGAAGCAAAATTGAAATCACACTCTGATTTCTTTCTAGCTCAAGGTAGTCAGATAACACCTGAACGGTTTTTGGAGCAAATGGACGACTTTCAAAGTCGCATTGTAACTTTTAAAAACGAATCTAAAGACTATTCTAACCCTGAAACGATTTCTCAATTAACTCGAGATGTTCAGAAATTTGGTATGTCTAGTATGGGAATTAAAGAATGGCCTGAGTTTATACAACAACAATTGTTTGAATGTGACAATAATTTGCGATGGATGTTGGAGTCTGGTAATGAAATTGAAACAGAAAAGGTTGATTTCGATCAATTTCGAGTGCAACTTGGAGAACGGCTTGAAAAATTGCAAACTTCAGTAAACGCACGTGACAAAGAAGCGATGAATCTTTCTGTAGATTTGTTGAAACACTCTCTTGTTGTCGAAAACGAAACAGATTTGCAACAGTTGATCGGTAAAATAGACACTTACAGCAAATCCTCGGATGCGGTGATCGAAGATGAAGAACCTCCTCAGCTTACTGAAGAAGCACAACAAATGATAGATAAATGGAAGCCAGTTTATGAGACAATGACAGAAAGATATGGTGCACCAAAACTTGGAGAATCTAGCAGCTCTGATGATGAATGTGAGAATTCAAACATTGTGAATTTCCAAAATGCTTTATCGGACCACTTACGGACCAATTACTTTCCTGATAGCAATAAACAGGAGCTCCAAAATATGGTACCACTGATGACCGGAGTACAACAAGATTTAAGACTTAACCATAATACTGTTATTCCGCAATATCCATTCCCAGTACAAATTCACCAACCCCATATACCATGGCCTGGAAATCAAAACAGCATGATGATGATACCTTCCGCAGGTCAATATTCGTTTAATGTGGGGCAGAACCATGCCTACCCTGTCCAACAGTCAATAATTTGCCGACCCGTCCACCCCGGTCAACAAGAGTTCCTCACCCATGGAATTTCTTCTGTTGCCATGCAACCGTCCACAGTCATCCAGAGGACAAATCATTTCGAGCCAGTCCCTGTTAGGCATATACAAAGCAGCACTTCACATAGACACAACAAGAATTCATGTGTGATTTTCTGAATGACGAAAACGTAGATAGACGTTTTAAATTGGTATTAGATTTTATGTTTCATGCTTTTTTGAAAGTTGAAAATTTGTTTTTTGTTTATAATTTTTGATCCACTTAACCAAAGTCAATGTATGATAGACCAAAACTTAATTTCGTCTTTCGAAAAAGATATTTATGGTAAAATCTATTTTCGTTTACCCACAATTCTGCGTCAAACTTTTTTCTGGACCACCTGTTATTGCTCTCAAAGGAATTTTTTGTACAATTATAATCATCTGAATTAGTTTGATCAGTATATCTATAACAGCATTCACTGTTGCTTTTATTCTCGCTATGAAACTGTTTTTCCCGAACAGAGTTTCGGTACTTTTGAAAACCAAGCCAGCAGTATAAACAACGCTGTTCTGCTGGGGAAAGTACGTAAGAAAGTTTCCAGGAATGTAACATGTTGCTCAATAAATTGTTGAAAACTACTTTCTCTTTTCTTTTCTTTTCTATACTATACTGATTTAATAAAGTTATCTCTTAATTATATATTACAACAAAGATACGGATAAGCCTCTATGTGTGAGCCTGCTAAGAGAAATAATGACTAGATACTACATTAATTAAAACTACTCATCTTTTGGTGCAGATTTCTTTTATCGTAAATTACATTCGAGTCGTTTTTTTCTTTAAAGGGTATGATATAAAATGTTTTGTAATGCTATTTGAATTCATCTGTCGAAGGATCCTGAATTTGACAGGATAAACAGAGCTTGAAATCATAAGATCTACAGTAGCATAGCTAGTTGTTATTAACTTTCACTCTCAGAATATTTTTGTTGTCATTTTTGCTACAGGTCTACCTCTGCAATAAAATGCGGATTTTCAGGGCTGTCGACTTTAACTTAGCTTCTGAAGTGTGTTTTTTGCAGGATCGAAGCCTCTTTAACTATAGGTTGGGGAATAGGTTTTTCTATAAACTGAGGTGTATGTTTTATCAAAAAACTAGGGACAAACGCACGTGCGTGCCTTTTTTACTGGAGGAAATTTTTATGTCATTACTTTTGGAGCGTGTGTGTGTGTGTGTGTGTGTGTGTGTGTGTGCGTGTGCGTGTGCGATTTACTATCACACTGTAGGGCTTATTGGATAACGCTGGGTACCCCATTTGGTACCCAAATTGGGGTACTCATTTTAGTGAGGTCGTGTAGATTAAAGCAGGCTGTTTGTGTGAAAAAATAGCTTAAAGCTAAAACATTCTCCAAATCTTCTTTATACATTCATTATCACTCAAAAAAATCGCCTAAAATCCGACCATGGGGTCACCCTTTTTTTCGAAATTAAAAAAAAATACTAACCTTTTTAGGGCTTTGCCTGGAGAAGACAAATAATGACCGTTGTTAAAAATGTCAAAAACTTTAGGTCCTTATTTTATAAAATTAATTCTGGTCTTCGAATTGTTAAGCCATGCATCTTCACAGAAACAATTTTACCCGGGGAAAAGTTCTAGAATCTTTAATCGATAATTTAATTTAGGAATTCGCGATTCGCAGTACTTGTTGCATTGATTGAGATTCTGACTTAATGCTTATTCATTTCAGAAATTCCTGATCAAAATTCTAATCCATAATGGCTTCTTACAACGATACAGCGTATATTGACGAAATATATGATTATGATTGTGAGCAAAGAATAGTTAGTTTTCAGAGCGAAGACGACTCATTTTTAACTGGCAGTGCAGCAGAAGGAGCATTTGTTTGTCGTGGTGTTTGGGAAACTGTCACCAATATTGAAATGGACATCATGAAACCTTTTGGTAAAATCCCCTTGGACAGAAAGGATAACATTTTGGTGGCTACTAACTCCATTGGATATTATCATTTGAGGTGGAATGAAGACTTGGTCGAATGTTTGGACCCAATGTACTCTGATCTTTTAGCAGTGAACGACTGCAACCAACATTATTTGGATAGTCAACTTCTGAAACTGTCTTGTAAAATAAACAACCAAGGGACATATAAGGATGGGACGCCAACAATTTTCACTGATATTGATAACATGGTACATATTGAAATCGATAATATTCTTTGCATTAAACTGGCATTTTGGCCGGACTTTTTCGATCCATGGTTTCAACGAAAAAGATTTTGGCCATCCCCTGAAATCCTTAAAGAGATTGAGAAAAATAAATGCCACTTAGTATTGAAATCCACTCCTGGATCAAACAGAAACGATGAATGGAGAATTTCCTTTTCTAAAGCTGAAGTCATTTTATCCAAAGGAAAATCGCATTTTCAAAACAAATGTTATTTGTTGGCAAAATTCATTTATTATGCAAATCTTAAAAAGATCAATGACGAAAAGACAGATCGTCATATTTCTTCATATCTCCTGAAAACAACAATGTTACACATGTTAGAACAAACTCCACCAGAACATTGGAAATATTGGGAGGAACGAAAAGGCTATTGTCAAGTTGTGATTATGCTTTACGAGCGACTTGCTGAAAGTTTATCGAAAGGAGATCTGCCATCTTACTTTACCGACGAAATCAATCTTCTTGCAGGATATTCTGACGAATACATGAAGAAAATGGAGGAGCAAATTCTAGAGCTTTGTAAAATGTGGTCATCCTCGAAAGGTGAAGAATTCTTTCACTCCACGGTTAAAGAACTTTTCGGCAATGTGAAAAACAAGATGGAAACGCCTGAAGCAAAATTTAAATTCCAATCTGATTGGAATTCGTATCACGCTGAAAGTCTGCATTACCTCAAAAGAAATCCTGAAAATCTGAAAAAGCTAACTGCAGCCATAAATGAGGAATGTCTTAATATGAAGACGGATGAAGATGGGTTTATGGGGGTCGAGCTTTATCAACAATTCAGGAAAGGAATTGATGATAAACTAGGTATAGATCATATACCAATGCCTGAGGAGGTGAAGAAGATGATGCAAGGCCAAGAACAAATTGGTAAAACATTTGCTAATGATTTAAAGGATGGAAAAGACTTTCAAGACTCACTTAACAAATTTGTAGACCAACAAGATGATTATCTTTCAAAAGAGTTCAATATTTCAGATTTCAAAAACAATGTCAATCAAGCACTTCGAATGGGTCAGAAATTTCAAGAAATTATCAATACCGAAACTGAAGAACAGATGATTCACGTTAGCAAGTCGTGCAGCCAAAATCCTTATTGTACACAACAAATTATTGCAAACGCTTCAAAAATTTCTACGGAGAGAATAGAGTGGAAGACTAAAGAATTGCTTCGCTCCACTCGATTTGTTGATGGAGTTGAAGAGGAACCTCTAACAAAAGATCAAGAAATACTTATGGAGAAATACAATGAAATTTTTTATATAAAATCGTCCGAAGATCAAGAAGAAGTTTCGGAGTTCCCTGAATATCCGTCATATACGGTAACCGGAACCGGATACCACCCCGGTGGCTACCAGTCAACGCAACCCTATTATAACCAGCTCGTACCACCATCTTCCTTAAGAAATACAGGATTTTTACCACCTTTATATCAACATCAATTACCCGCGACACCATATGCACCAACTGGACCATATTTTGGCACCCCTGGGCCAATCCCCATGGCGACAGGCTATAATTTTCAACCAACTTATACCCAGAATTCAGAACGAGATTTAACTGACACTGATACATCATCATGTTCTTCAGAAGGTCAAATTAGGGGAGATAAGAAGGTTAATTGTTGTGCCATCCTTTAAAACCCAACTTCTATTCTTAATAATAGACGACAGACGAATTATTTCTTTAGGCGAAAATATTTTAACCTTGGGCCAACCCTAATAAATTCTTCGTTTCCGCGTTACCAGATGACGAAAAAAAACCTAATGCAGGAGCCGGACATTTTTTCTAGGATGTTTGGTGTGTTTAAGTTCAAAAACTATATTTTTTTTGTTAAAGATGTTTGTTTGTTTGCTTTTTCAAAAGTTCAGAAATTCTCGCACCCATTCTATAATTCATCTTTTTTTTTGCGGCCGGGTGACGGGCGTTGGCCTTGGTTGTATATTTTCTATCTGTTTTTACTTATTTATTGTAAAGTCATTGTTATATTTTTTTAGTAATTATAAGTAACATTTTCTTTAGTATATTTTTTTAATTTCTTTTAGTATACTTTTAAAGGAAGAAAGTCTTTATGACAGATAAACATTTGCAAATTTCGAAAAATCTTTATTCTTTAAAAATCATGAAAATGTCAAGAGTTGATAATAGATCTAGCGCCATACACTTCATGCACGTTTTAAGATAAAGGACAAACGAACAAAACATAAACGTTTGAACATTAGACTTCAAAAGTCAATATTTGATTTTTGTGTATCACGGAAAAATCTAGTTTCAAGCAACAATTCCACCTTCTCGACCTATTGTCTTTCTTTCAAATCCGTCGACCGTAAAAAAAATGTTTGCAGTCCGAGGCCTATTACCCATTCAGATAGGGCCAGTGTTGGAGTTTGGGTTAGGTCGAGAATAGCCATATGTTGTCTGGTCTGCAAATTACAAACTATTTACAGAGAAACGGGAATGTCACGATTTCTTAAAGTTGTTCAAAATCCATGTCCGAACCTTAAAAAACACATCAAATGAATCACTTCTTTTTTTCTTATTTCATCGATTAGAGATTTCGTCTTAGACTGTAGAATCGTCTTTAATAGTTGTCATTGAACTTGATTTTTGTTTTTTTTGGTCATCAGATATGTACCGACAATGGCATAGAACTTGATTATTGTTTTTTTGTTATGTTGTAGAGAACGAATGCATACATCAAGGATATCATCAAATATGTACCCACATTGGGTTGGTGTTGGTGGTTCGCTGGTTGGGGATTCTTGAAACGCAATTGGAAAAATGATCAAACACAAATGCAAAAGCATATTGACGCTTGTAAACAAAATCAAACCAATTATTCGGTAGGTGAATGTACATGTTTTTATAATTATGAGAAAAAAGTACTTTTCCAGAAAAAAATCTGTCACCCACTGTTGAGGATGTCTTGTTTTTAACACCAACCCCCATGGATATCCTAGGATATCGAAAATTTCGGACCCTCCTGGATATCATATATCCTCAACAGGAGGAATACGGACCTTTTCTGGAAAAGCCCAAAACGTATAAGAAGACCAAAAAGTTAAGAATATACTAAGAACATTTGAAAGCCTTTTGAGGAAGATTGAAGATTGTTTCAAAGGAGCAAAAAAATTTCAAACAGGCCCTGTTGTTTTCGAAAGAAAATTTTTCTCTCGAGTAACTTCCTTGGAAAACCATTGGAAAAACATGAAAATAAGATTTGATTGGTTATGAAGTATATTTCAACCAATCACGTTCTCTTATTAAAAAAAGTTCACTTTTCATTTCTTTTTTTTTAGATAACACTATTTTCAGAAGGTACACGGAGAACTGAGGAAAAGTTGAAAGCCAGCCAAGAGTTTGCCATCAAAAATGGGAAAACTCCACTGAAATATCATCTATATCCAAGAACTAAAGGATTTGCTGTGGTCGTTCATAACCTCAGAGATCATTGTGAGTGCATCTTTTTTTATAAGCATATGAAAATTTAAAGGCCCAAGCTCAAAACTCCACTACACTCTTTTTTTAACATCGAGCCTCAGATATGGTGGTAAATTTTACCAAAAACTATGAGGAAATCACAATTTGAGCATGGAAACTTTCCTAAAGCTTAGACCAAGGGAAGCATTTTAGATATGTATTTGAGAGTGGGGAAGGGTAGGAAATTTGAGAAAATGTGGGATCAAAGTCAATAACATCTGAACCTCGGCTGAAATTTACTGGTTCTAATAAAAAACAGTGTATGTATTTTAAATGACATTAGCTTTTGGGAGGGGACTCGTACGGCTCCACAGCATATCAATACGTATCTAACATTGAAAATCTTCTATTGTCCTGATGATCTTCTTGAAAAGTCTACATTAAACCAAAACAATAACATAACTATTCTTTACCAGTCGAGGCAATTTACGATGCCGAAATTGCGTTTCCAGAACCAGGAAAATCGACAGTTGCAGCATTGTTAAACCAAGGAGTTGTTGAAGTCCATATCAATCTAAGGTAACCTTTAATTAGTCTGGACCCAGACCCTAATTTTTCCCCATTTCACAAAGCTCATATGAGAAAAAATTGGTATGGTAACATTGCATAGTTTGAATTTCCCACCAAAGATTACTGTTGAGAAATAAAAACCAAGTCAAATTCAACGAATTTCATTTCGCGCATAAAAACAACAGGCGATTTCAGCGAATTAGAGAATTTCTTAAGAAGAAGATTTTAAAGAAAAAATCAAGCCTATGAGACCCGTCTACTTCCGAATCAGTTTAAGATTTGAAGTAGACGGGCCAAACTTAAAGCCTGCTTTGAATCGTCATGAGCACCGTCAACATTTTCCAAACTTTTATATCAAACAATCTTCTTGGCTGGGACAAGAAAACAGCTTTGCAAAAATTATAAATAATGTGTCGGTCGAATCGATTGCTTTAGCCTACCAAAAGGTCTTTCTATTTTTATCCGTTATCCGTTATTCATCTTGGTAGAAAATGTAAAGCCGTTGACTTAACAACCAAATTAGTGACCTTCTGGATTTTCACAGCCTATATTATATTCAAGGTTATCGTAAGTCAAGTTTCATGGCCAGTTTTTCAATTTTTTAGAATAAAGTTTTCTTGGAAGGGTCCCATTCGGAAAGCTAAATTTTTATTATTAACATTGACTTTTTCATATTTCATCAGACGTATTCCAATAAGCGAAGTGAAATGTCAAACTGAAGATGAAGCAGCTGATTATTGTGTTGAACTTTATAAACAAAAGGTACCTTTCTTGTAGTTTTTTTGTGCTGGAAATAACCGAAAAGTAACAAATATTTTCATTTTCAAATTTTGAAACAGCTCCACCGTCTTTTTGCAAGTTGAGATACCTCTATTATCACTTAACATTATAAGCGAATGCTTTCAGTAGTTCAACTAAACCACATTATTTTTAACTGGAGAACAACAGCCATGTCCCTTAAAGAAATTGAAAAAATAAAGTGTTTTTAACACTTGACTCCTTCATTGTAATAATCAATCACCTAAAATAATGTCAATTGCGCATGTGGATTTAAAGCCAGATACTCTTGTTGTAGTAGTGTCGTGGTTGTCGTCCTTAACCTCCGCGAAGGGGGCCCGACTTCGATTCCCATGGCTCTGCTGTGTCGCGAGCACAGGGTCAACAATGGAGGAGGGACCACTCACTCTCTTTACCATTAAATATAATCTGGAAATCTTTAACTTATTTTAGGATGAATTGATGGAATATTTTGAGAGAAACGGACGATTTCCTGGCGAACGAGTCAACTTGCAACGAACTCCATCCAATCTCTACATGTTCCTGTTTCACAACGTGTGGGCAGGTCTTCTATATGCATCACTTCTTCGATATTTTGTGATGTTGTATGGCTCATCCGTTGTAGTGACGTTCATTGCGGTTGTTGGATTAATAAGTAAGTGAAGCTGGATGTTTTAAAGCCACACATTGAGAGGATTGTACACCCACTGTTGAGGAAGGACATCAACATTTTCGATGTTACCCCTTGGCTTTCCAAAAATGAATACACCCTTGGATATCCAGACCTTCGCTCGACCCCTTGGGATTTACAACATATTTCTTAGACATTTTTGCGTCACCCCCCTTGGATGTTCACTCATTTTCCCTAGATATTTGTAATTTATCTTCAAAAAGCATATAGCATGTAATGGAATTCCATGACTAAATTGTTGGCATTCACGACTCATAAATTGTTTTCTTTCCTTTTTCACAGTTTACGTGCTTACGAAGGTTCTTCTGCGCTTCACAGAAACAAAGAAAGGAAGTTCCTTCGGACTGAAAAAGCAGAACGATTCCTCACAAAATAGGAATAACAACGAGGAGAAAAAGAAAGTGGATTAACGTAATTGGAAAGCTATCATAGTTAGGTATATTGAAACTAATAGAGAATGTTCTTATACAACTTGGCCTAATGATCTGTTTTGTGGGCTGGTTGTTGAAATTTTGAATATAAATAAATGCTCTGGAGTATGGCATGTGGACCAGCAGTATCAGGCAGGAACAATATCTTAAACAAGGTGTATACCTTGTTCAAGTAAGAATTCCGAAATTCTTTTGTTTTATACTTCCTGTTTAGGGTATGTGTGAATATTTCTCA
>JAUJPO010076662.1:0-11109 GCA_032270745.1 Tiaropsis multicirrata
TTATGTGCAGTGATCTCTAGCTTAGGTTAGGGCCTATTCCCATTACGGGAAGGTGTATGTCTGTCTGTCTGTCTGTCTGACTTCCTGTCAACATTGTGGTAATAAAATGCTACATTTTCATATAAACACCTTATCGATCACTGACCCTGTGCAAGAAATTATTCGTATTTTCTCATCTCGATTTATTAATTTCATATAAAAAACAGCCCAATAAAGAACCATTACAAGAATTAACAAACATTACAGTATACGAAAAATCTAATCATAGCAAAGACCAATCCAATATAATAATTCAAATTCTTTAAAGAAAATCACAACTTTAAAAGATTTCTTTTTTAATAAATCTAGCCTGAAAAAATATTAAAATTGACAGAATTGAGAACGAAATTTCACCCTACCACCCAACCAGTGAGTTTGAAAGATTTGATTTTCACCCCATTTAGCTGCACAAAGACAGAATGGGTGTCCTGACAAACCCGTCCGTCTCTACTATACTAGCCCCCCCCCCCCCATACTATAGTCAGCTATAAGGTAGGGCTTGGTACAGGCTAAGATCTATTTCAGTCCGATATCGTGGGTAAACAGTAAATAAGATGCTTGTATGTTAGAAAACAGTAGAGACAAGTTTTAAAAACTATCTGGTGTACAAAAAATAAAAGCATTGTAAACCAGTGCCAGTAATGCACAGTATTTTTAATCATTCATCTTTTTATAACATCAAGTTAAAAGGATATTGGGGAAACACATGAAATTGAACTATATAATACCTTTGATGAAACTGTTGACCGATCATTCTATGAATCCATTCCTCCTTTCTTCCCTCGCCTGTCAAAATGAGTCACTCAATCCCCATCATTCCCCAAACATCAACTCGGCTTCAACTTTCAACTCGAACTTTTTTGTGTTTACATTTTTCTTCACCAACACTCTTAGCGTTCCCGCTCAATTCATTTCGAATTCTTTTCGTTCCATTTGCAAATTTGAATGTTTATGTTTACGAAAAATTCGACAAAAACGTTCGATGATAAATGAGTTTTCAAAATGGCGGTGTGCGGTGAAGAATGTTTGCTATCATTGAAACTCTGGCTTCTATTAACTATGTCTTTTTATCCATGAAAAAACTAGAGTGAACAATGATAAATTCATTTTGATGATTTTATTAGCCTATTTTATAGGATTCGTGCATCGTTTGATCTACATAAAAATCTCCAAGGAAATTCAAATTTTGCCATTAGTTTTTTTAAAAATGTCTCGGGAATTCAAACATTATCTTCTATTGTACTAGTTTTTGTAAATTCACAAAAGAGGCAACTCTCCGATCCTTGTGGGGCTCGATCTCAAAACGATGGTACGTTCTAATAGCAGCCAGCGGCTAGACAACACAAAATAACTGTTATATTTTGACTTTTGACATCTGTTCGGTGAGAAAATTTGGCTCCTGGTTAGTTTTTGTGAATCCCTGGTAGGGTCGCAAAGCACAAAAATTTAAAATCCCTCCCTCGTAGGGTCCCTTTTTTGAAAATTTGAGAAAATATGGAACTTTTGGGTAAGATTTGTGAATTTGTCAGAAGGTTTTGGCATTTTGACCCATTCAATCGCCAAAATTTATCTCACGTAAAGGGTTAATTTTTCAAAACCCAGGGGCACACCCCCGTCGGACCACAAGGTCAGCACCCCTTCCTCCATCCGGGTATAATGTGAATTAAGTTTGGTGGTTATAAAACACCCACTACAACGCTTCTATTTCAATCTCGTGTCACAGATCTTCCTACACTGATGCCTCTTAGATATTATTGCTGATTCTAATATTGCTATTTTTCTCATCCTTGTTCACTTTTTCAAAGAATCTTTTGACAGGCTGTAGCTGGCTATCCGCCAGACAGGGAAAACGCCACCGTCGTTTGTTCTAATATTTCTTACACCCTATGGTAGTACCATTTCAATATATATTTTTAATTACCTCTACGCACTTTGATTTAAAAATTTCTATCTGCACTAAAACGCTTTATTTAAGAAATTATAGAAAAGAAACTAATGTCTTGCCTTCCTCTGCCATTATCCTATCAAAACGCTGACAATATTGGAGAACGAAATGAACCTCCGACAGCAGGACTTACAGTATATCACAACTCACCAGTACAAATGGTTCATTTACAGCCCGATAATGGTCAAACGTCCCTCCAGCAACAATCGCTTGAAGTAGCCGCTCATAATAATCTGGTTACACATAGTCACCACACGATAAATCGGAATCGAAATATCAGGCGTTCAATGTTACCAACGAAGCTTGGTAGAGAACCAACTAGAATGCAATGTCCGAATTGTGGTTCTGAAGTTCTAACGCGGACACGCTTGGTCACGGGAGCTGTTGCTTTTATAATGGCTATCTGCCTCATCACCTGTCTGTATGTGTTATTTTTACTTGCTCGTCTAGTGCCCGGGGAGAAGGAACTGACCTTCGTGACCAACAGGGACGTGCCGCCTGGTGGTCGAAAAGTGGACCCTGTCATAGACTAGAAGGCAAAAACGTCTTATAGTCTTTGGAAAAAGGGACCAACCCAATCAGAGTAAATTTTTTCATTTTTCGTTTTTCGTAGTGTCTCATTTTTTACTTTACGAATTTTGGATCAGGTTAGCGTGGCCAAACAAGTTGGTTGTCACGAAGTATATTTGTGATAATCAATCCTGTTTAGAAGAATTTTGTACAAAAAATACTTGTAGAACTCTTACTAGTGAATTTTATACTCGCATAGAACACATCAACCTGACCTGTTCTAGAATTTCTTTCAGGCGGAGTGTCTTTTTTGTTCTTATAATAAAGAGGTTGGAAGTCAACTTGATTTTTGAATTCTTGATATCCATTACGTCATCTTTTCTACAGAAACATCCCAAAATACAATTCTGGAAAGCCAAATTTTCAAAATTGGATTGCCATACTCGGTACCGGATTTTTGCCACTCTAGTTTTATTGATAAAAATTCAAAACTGGTGGCAAACACTCGGCTTTTTAGGATGTTAAGATTACGTAATGGATATCATGAATTAAACCATGAAGGAATAAAATAGACGAAAGTTCAACTCAGATACTGCTTTCTCTTTCTAGATTGTTCATATTTGCGTGGATACCGTTTGTGTTGAATTGTTTGAAAGATACTGCTCATACTTGTCCAGAATGCAGGGGATATTGTGGGTACCATAGAGAATGCGCATTTGCTACTTTTTGATTTGTACCAAAACATAGTTGGAAATCATAAAGTCCATCACCCTTTTTACTGAACAGACTAGATTTGTCGGTCTTCGTTTGTTTTCCTTTGAATTTCAACCCTTGAACTATCCAGTTGAATTTTTTTATTTTCTAGAGTGATAAATTTATTTAAAAGCTATTTTCTACAACTGGGGACAGTTATTCTACGGTGTCAATTGCATAGTGAGCGCCCCAGGTCTAAGCCACAGGGTCAGTTCTCAATTTTATATCGTAGAGTGAATTCATTTCAATTTTATTTGCTACATATTGTACATAGGAAGGTTACTATTTGAATGTAAATGTATTGAATGTTATGTATTGATAACTAATTGATTTTCTTTCTTTCAATGTTTACATTTTATTTATAGCTCTGATTATAACTTTGAATCAAATTTCAATTTTCAATGGCATTTACAATTTGTACAGCCCTAAATATGTGACCCGTTATCCCTATATGACCACAACTGTCCAGATCCCTGGCAAAATTAAGCAGTGCAGTGAATCTTGTTTTGAAATTGAAAGAGTACATGAAAGCTCTGGTGATTGCACAGTAGGAGTTGATACGACTCTTGGTGCAGAATCACAAGAACCATCAACTCCTGTACAGAATCTTTAAGACCATCATTGACTCCCGCTACAAAATTACTAAAACTAACAACTAACTACTGCTAGAGAATTCGTCTTGCTTTAACATTTGTTAAAGACTTCAAAATCTCATAAAAGTGTGTACTCCATTTCCAATGGGGTGACTCTGTGTTTGACGTTACTTTCCCACTGGGGTAAGAGGAATGATCTAATTTAGCTTTACAAAATCCCTACTTGGTTTTACATAGCGTGCACCCCCCCCACACTTTGCTGGGGGGGGGGGGTTAGGATTTTAGGCCCGGGAAACTTGCCCGACCCAGCAAGATAAAGAGGTAAGACTTTATCTCAGATTTTTCAGGTAGGGAATTAGAATGTGCTGGGACTGAAATTTCAGGTAGGACCTGGAACCACCTTGCAAACTATGTTTTGCATTAAAAGAGGCTTTTAAAAAAGGGTCAGGAGGAGGTAAAATAGCCATAGCTGTATGAATAAAATAGGCTAAAAGCTTTTTCGATATAGTATTTGAATCCAAAATTTTGACACAGTATTGCTTTTGCTCATACTTTAGACGTACAAACTTTCACGATTTTCGTAAATTTTGCCCTTTTTCGCGAAAGTTTATGCTTTTGAAAATTCTGAAAAGGGCAATTTGCGAAAGTTTATGCTCGCGAAAAAAACTTGAAATGTTTGAAAAATTTAAATGAGTACGTATGCTAATTTTAGCACTGAAAAGCCTCTTTAAAGTCAATTGAGTAACTGTTTACCAAATTTGACAAGAATTTGTCACTTCTGAGCCACTTTTCAGCTGAAAATTTCCGTTTTACTATTGATTCACGAAAAAAAAAATTCCCTCAAATTCGCAAAAGTTTATGTCGTAAAGTTTTTGCACGCCTACTAGTAAGTATTCCTCAACAATCTCTGTTAAAAATTTGAGGACCTTCTGGCATCCGCCTATGTTCGAATCATCCACTGGTATTTTTAAAAGGATATTTACAAAAATACACCACAGCTTTTCTTATTTGTTGAGGTTGATCACACAAGTAAAGAACCAGTAAAAGTTTCTTTAGTAATTTATTTTTACAAAATATGGTATACACACAATTAAAATCAAAATATATCATGATATAAGGGATGAAATTTTACATCTATTTTACATATAACCCGCATTAAAAAACGCTGACATCAGCAGGTTTTGACACGTAATGCGTTAGACCCTGTGACGCGTAGCGGGTGTTGTCTATCAAGGCTAGAATTGTCCAATGCTGAACGTAGCTTGCGTTGGTACGATTTCTCTGCTTTCTGAAATATGAAAAGTCGAAAAATTAGAACAAGAGCCACATTAGATGGTCTCATAGGCTTGATTTGTTTCAATATCTTTAAGAAAATGCTCTGATTGGCTGAATTCGCCTATCGTTTTTATGCGCGAGTTGAAGTTCGCGCGATTTGGTCCTGGTTTAATTCCTCAACTATCATTTTTGGTGAGGTATTCAAACTGTGCCATACTAACTTTTTCTCATTCATGTGAGCTTTGTGAAATGTGGAAACATTAGTACGGGTTCAGACTAGAGCCACATAGACTTGGATTTATTATTTCCACTGTATCAGCCTGCCTGCTAGTAAATAATTCCGGTAGACACACAAATGCCATGCTTGTATCTTGTATTTTTGCTGCTAAGGGTAATTTAGACAGTTTTTCGTGCATAAAATCTGTTCACAAATCGGAGTGTCTGTTAAGGTGTTTTGACTAGAAAGCGATCGAGGAAAATAAATTAATTTCGATTTTCGTTTAAAAGATTTGCTTGGAAGAATTATGTACAGGCCGCCACTTGTGTATAACCTCGCTATTAACAGAATGCGGCAACTTACGTGTGACAATTCTATTTCCCTTCTCGCTTCATCGATTTGTTTTTCTTTCAATTGTCGTTGGTAGTTAATTTGTTGTTCCAAATCATTCTGGTATTGTCGGTTCTCGATGCGAATTCGGTTGATTCGTTCGCTTTCCAATCTCCTATGCTTGTCCATTTGGTCTAAAAGCTCTTGGCGTTCTCTCATTGCCGATTGTTGTTCTTGGCGCAGTATCCCCTCTGAAAACATAAGGAAAACAACATTAAAGCACTTATGGTATGATACTTTGGTGCAAGAATGATCGAGAATTAAATTTTTTGAATGATTTTAAATAACAAGATCTCTTTAAGCAGACCTTATATACAATCATAAACAGCCACATTAGTCCACAAATTTGGTTAAAAAAAATACACCGTTGCAGTGAAAATTCCAAGCACTTTTTTTAATTGAGTTCTTTTTTTGTGTCTCAAAAATGTCAAAAAGATGTAGATAGTGAACAAAATCGTTGTATGAACAATAAGAATGAAAGGGATGTGCATTTAATAATATTTTGTTCTTTTGATTTTAAAACGTTACTTTATCACTGTTCTTGAAGTGTTACTTACTTTGCATCGTTATTATATTGTATTTTATTATATCTAAATGATCGCTTTGTATATAAGGAGAAAGAAAAGTGCTTAATTTTGTTGCATTTTAGCCCTTTAAGATAAACCCTTTTGGGTTCCTGCGGCGGGCAACAGCCGCCTACGGCGGTAAAATATAAAAATTTCGAATCCGAAAAACGGCCAGTGACTAAAGTGCTTGGAATTTTTTGTGTTGTGTGTATTTGCGTCCTAAAAAGAATGTTTTGCCAACCAACCGTCTTTCCGCTATTACAAAAAATTATTGTCTTTATACTACCTAATGGCAAGAATGGTTTAAAAAAAATACCTTAAGGTAAGAGATTTTCTCGGAATTTAACTCGAAACACTACTTGCAAAATACTTGCCCCCTAAATTTGACCTTTTCAGTCCAAATTAGCCCGACAAGGTACCACATAATAAATCGCGAAATTTCCTATTTTGAAACTGTGAATTGCGAAATTAAATTCCCAGTTTTTCCCAGTTTTTAAGGTATTAAAAAGTTTTTCACTTCGAAACACAATGACAGAACTTTGTAGCATCACTTTTTATGATTTTAAAGAGTTGAAAAGGACATTGGGCGTTTCAATTTGTCTTTTCAATGTAAGAAAGCCTCTACCTCTTTCCTGTCGTTGCTTTTCACGTGTTTCCATTACATTCTGCATCAATGCTTTGCGCGCTACTTTTTCCATCCGCTTGCGAGCGTCCTTGCGTTCCCATTGGTTCTCCACCTCTTGATTAATGTGTGCTTCCAATTCGCCCTCCCGTTGTTCGTCTGCGCAACGTGTTCGGTCAACGTAATGCATGAATCGTTGCATTTCATCACGCATGTTTTTCTAAAAATATGTAAAGCCGCATTAATAACAACGCAAGGAAGAAAGAAAAAAAGAGTGAAACAATCGAACGACCAAAAATGACACCCCATGTCTAAATTGCAGAAACATACGTACATAATGTGTTTAATATCTTGGCAATGGATACCTTATTATTCTAATATAGGAATGACTATACAACGAGCCATGGCGTATAGAGTGATATTTAAGCTACACAGGAGAATCTCGCAAATATATGTCATCGTATACCACACTGACAAGCTAGTAGAACACCGTGCCAGTTATCGAATAGACATTTGTATTATGCCAACTTAAACCATAACTTTCTAAATGTTTCAATTTAGATAAGAAAATAAACAAGATGCGATGTAAGGTTCTTCTCTGAGAATAAAACAAACCTTTTTGTTGAAATCTTCAGTATCTTGTGTTTTTGAATCTTCAAGAATTTTTCCCAACATTTTCATATCCAAAGCGATTTCTTCTTGTCTCTCTTTAGCCTATTCGATTCAAATAAAACAGAGTGATATGAATACAAAAAAAACAGCATTGGGGGTACCAATTTCCATATCCGATGTAAAGGATTTTAAGTCAAGGCATACCAAATTTTGAAAAAAATCCATCAATGAGATAAAAACAGATGAAAGTTTTTACCTCTTTTCTCTCCTTCAATTTCACGGAAATATCTCTAGCGCGACGAGCAGCTTTTTGTTTTCCTTTCTTTTCTTTCAACATCATTCCTTCTTCATATTTTCGTAATTCTACTTCTTGTTTCTAAATAAAAACAAAAACAGAATCGATTAGCAAGTATTTCATGATATACATTACGTAATATTTAGTACGGAAAAATCCCTAAAGCGGGATATTTGCCGAACTCAAAACTAGTGGTCAACACCCAGCTTTTTAAGTTGTTTCTGTATAAAGATTACATAATGGATTTCATGAATTAGACCTTAATATACTTTAGCTTAATATCATCTATGACGTTATCAAGTACTTTTTAGATTAGTCCCAGCTCATCAACGCTTCTACAATTTATAACAAGCAAGTAATTTTCTACACGATACTGATAGAACAAACTGGATTCTGTAAGTCTAGTGTTGTCTTGTGTTTTGGTAACATCGGGTTTTTTAAAGTAGAACATCGTGTAATCCGTAAAATGTTTATTCATAATGGGGTTTTGAAAGTATAGCAGAAAAATGTAAGAAGGGATCATATTTTGACTTTTGGAAACTTTTGGCCGGCCATTATTGTTCTATTACGTAATCTTGTATATGGAAACATTCGGCTAAAAGGATATGTTTCCGTTGCCAAGATAATGCCAATTGAAATGCATCAGCTACTTTGAGAATAAAAATGTGCAAGAAAGATAAAAAGGATGAATAAACATACGAGCCATTCAGCTTCCATTTGTTTCATTTTCTTTTCTTCTTCACGTTGTGCTTCAACTGCATTTCGTTGAAGATTCAAAACCTATTTTTTGAATGGAGAAAAAAATCTTATTTTTGTGCTTTTCATTACTTCATTAATTCATTACTTCAACTTTTTAGGGAATTTCATAAAGGCCGAAAAAAACTATTTGATTGGTTAAATACATATTCAATTTTTGTATCAAGACACAGTGCACGAGTGTCGGAAAAAGTGAGAAGGATAAAAACGGTCCGTAATTAGAAGCCAAAAAAATAAATTATATATAAAATAAAATTCTGGCTTACATCAAGTGTGGATCGATTCCTTTCAATCTGTTCTTGTGTCTCAATCTCTTCACGGTCAGCTTTGGCCAATTGATCCTGCTCCCAAAGATGAGCGTAAAAGTTGTCCATTTCCGCTTCATGTAATTTTCGGTCTTGTTTTATTTGGATTTGTTGTTCGCGATCACGAAAAATATTGTCACGCATTTGTTTGCTTTGGTGTGATCGCAACTCTTCACATTCTTTTCTGTACAAATTGAAAAGATGTGTCAATTTTAAAGGATACATAGAAAACAAAAGAGTCTTAATTTATATTAAATCATTGGTCCTTTTTAGTGGTTTTATTGATCTAATGCACTCACTACCTTCATCCATTTAGCCCTTTTTAAGCCAGTCCCTAATGTAGTTAAATATATATAATGCAGCGCGAGTCAACAATATTCTAAATTAAATTATATTTCATAAAAAGTGGTTTTATGATTCAACTTATTTTTTTATTTAGCTCTTATTGTAAGATGCCTAGTGGTTTAAAGTATCAATCAGCGCCGCTTACCAGGGGTACGTTTGAAAACAGCTATTTTAAATCTTTAAATCTGAATGAGTTACCTGAATTTTTGGTCCATTTTGAGAGCAACATATTCGAGTCGTTCTTGCTCTCTTCGCTCTTTCAACTCTTTAGCTCGATCTTTCATTCTCTGTTGGCGATGTTCAGTTGTTTCTTCGTTCATTTCCAACTCGTGAATGTATTGTTCTTCCTCCTGAAGTAATTTTTCTCTCAACCTTCAAGATAAACAAAAGATAATGATTTTAGTATACTGCATTCACCAGCCAGATGATTAAAAAATATATTTGACCCTTTGGTGCTTGGACGCTTGCAATGAGAGCCATGATTACCAAATCAATATTACTTTAACAGAAAACAGACAAAAATAAAAATTCAAACTCAAAGTGTCAAAATAAGCCACCATAAACTTCAAATAAATGGGTCAATAAACCACCCAATGAACATGCCCAAGACATGTTGACTAGATTTCAAGGTATTGATCAACAAAATGAGTATATTTGACATACTTATCTCTGCGTTTTTCCAAAATCATATTTGCATAAGATAAGTTTTTTTCGACCTCTCTCTTGATACGATTTTTTTGGATTTGTCTGTCGGTTGTTTTCTCCCATTGCGACTGTAAATAAGTATTGATGGAAAAAGTGAGAAGTGAGTTTAATGATGATCTTATAGCTTTGAAAGAAACGTACTTGTAGTTACTATATGTGGGTAATATAAAATAAGTTTTACCAGAAAATCTTGATTTTATTCAATGCTTTTAAAAATACTAATATTGTAACAAAATAAAGTGTGAAAAAATGTATAGGCAAAAGTAAACAGTATTATTGGCTATTTCATATGTTATATTCAGCTCACCTTGAAAAATGCTTGTTTATTATTCTTTGTGTCAGCAATTGATTTTTCACGAAGATCCTCTATTCTACGCCTTTCTAAGATCAGATGTTCAGCTGGAACTTTGCTTGGTGGTTTTGCCAGCTATTAACAAACCAAATTTATAAAAATAAATATGTAAGTTGCATTATATACAACTGCAAAAAAGTAAGCAACAAGCAAAACATTTAAAGTTTGATAAAAAGGCCTTATGACATCAACTGTAGAATGAACTGTCACGTAATGCCTTCGTAAGCCTGGACATTACTTTGACATTGGTCATTATTCTCTCTTACCTCCCAAACAGTTATTATAGGGTTAGTCATTGCATTTTCTTCTAGTAGTTTTTCTTCTACTAATTTGAAATTCGAAATTATGATGGCTGCAATGGCTCTGAATTACACAGTTTTGAAAGAATTTTTCTCTGATGATGCCTCTAAATTGCCTCTAAATGATGATGCCTCTAAGTCTGCGCTGCGGTTATCGGAGTCATTTTATTTTAGATGGGAGAACTGTAAAGTCGTTTATGAAACAAAAACCAACAAGCTTCATTGGCACATTTCAAACAACATCTGAAATAAGTAAGTTTTTGACACAGAAAACATGGTCCTTGTTAAACAAAAAATGCATAAAATCGAAAGTGAACGGACAGCTATCAAAATAAGGGCCTGAACCATACAAGTCAAAAAAGTCCTAAAAACACCAGAAACACTTTTTTTTTGCAAATTATGTGAACCATTCATTTTTTTTTGGCTAATCAAAACTCCTAAAAACACCTTACATCGAGAGGTATGGTGTTTCTAGTGCTCTCGGTGTTTGTAGGGTTTTAAAAACTTACTTTCCATGATTTCCAACAAAA
>JAUJPO010076673.1:0-25323 GCA_032270745.1 Tiaropsis multicirrata
TGACGACCAACTGTAGAAATTTTATCGCGCATGTGTCAATCTAGCCACTATAGAAAGAATCAAAGATGAAGAACAAACTCATCGCAAATAAGGCATTTTTGTTTATTTTGAAGCGCGTGTTTTTGTTATAAGATGACGTCATTTTTCCGGTTAATAAAGTACTACGGACTTTAGCCCGTGCGGCCGATGTTGAGCAGCCGAAGGATGTACCGGTAGCGGTCAGTAAAATATATTTCGTAGTTTCCGGCTTGTTTTTTAACACTTTTTGAAATGGAAGCAAAATGGAGCGAAGAAGACAAGTTGATGTTTTTCTACAACATGGCTCATAAATCTTTGAAAATCCCCATGGCATTTGGCTGAAAAATGAATCAGAGAAGAGATTGAACTATATGAATAGTTCCTGCAACTTTTAAAGGTAACCTTTTGCATGACCATGTTTCTCTTTGTTTGTACCTAGTTAGATTTAAATATGGGTCTACTGTAAAATACTTTTTTATTTTTGACCTTTCCTAGAATTGGATTGGAGGCCTTGTTCCATAGATGACTATAAAGTATATAACTTCAAGTTATAGAATATTGTTTTAAAGTGATGAAGTCTCTCTAAACAGGTCCCAACGTTCACCAGGAAATTTCAAAGATTGATAGACAAAGGCACACTCTCGAGTCCCAAATATAAACAAAGGGGAGGGAATAAACTGAATAAACGTACAAACGTACAATCAAAATTGCCCGATCTCCGTCACCCCCTCCCTAATTTCGTCACCCCTTATAATTTGGCAGAAAATATCAATTGAACCTCTTTGACAGTTAAATCTAAAACTTTAACCTTTTATCTTTCCACCTGTAATAAAAAACTCATCAAAAAAGAGAAGTGTTGTTTTTAAATAGGGGTGACGGAATTAGGGAGGGGTGATGGAGGTAGGGCAATTTACGGTAACAGTCTGGCGTTTTTCCACCTTCAGCATTGAAATATTCAGCCGCGGGATTTTAAATTTTTGTTGGCGTAAGCTATAGCTTTCCATGTTTGACTGGAGGTTCCCATGTTACACAGTTTGAAGTTGTCCACACTTTAAACCTCAGCAAAACTAACTAAAAAACATACAGGGGGTAACATGTATGTGGGGAAAACTATTCTAAAAAGAAAAACTTACAGTACATAATAGGGCACACATAGGGGGTTTTAACATTAAAAACATAAACATAAACATACATTTACTTTTATTCTGGACTCAAAGAGTAAGTTTGATAAAACATCTGACATCAGAGAGAAATGTACTACGCATAACATTTTTTGCGTGTGTCAGACATTGTCAGACATCGTCATCATCCACATTGATTTTTTTTAATTCAAAATTAGATAAAGAATTACAATTATATTATGAACATGCTATTTACAAAAATTATCAAAATAATATGTATGTCTTGTTTAATTTGAAATTAAGTTTTAAGCTACCAAAATGACTGTGAACGACAACGTTCATTGAATTTTAAAAGTAAAAGCCAGCTCCAGTAATTATCATGAATCAATAATAAAAATTTTGGAGCGTAAAGCTAGCCACCGAAATGACCATGCCTGTTCTAGCCACCAAAATGACCTTGAACCACTACTTTCTTTGAAATTATTTTTTGATTTTATTAAAAGTTTTAAAGTCATCAAGCCCTAGTTATTATCATGAATCAATAATAAAAATTTTGGAACGTAAAGCTAGCCACCGAAATGACCATGCCTGTTCTAGCCACCAAAATGACCTTGAACCACTACGTTCTTTGAAATTATTTTTTGATTTTGATTTTATTTTTTATAACAGTAAAGGCCAGCCTCCAGAACTACTCATAATTATACAAACTACATAATTATTATTGAAAGAATTAAAAACTACATTCTTTAGAATTTACCATTGAAAAATTGTAGGAAAGAAACTAGAGTTAATCTTTCATGAGATTCTTTTGCAAGCACTGCAAAATGAGAAGTTTATTCTTCAACTGCTCATACTTTTTTTCACCCTCTTTGGTTTTAAATTTTAATTTGATGCCGTCGTCAGCCATTGCTCCCATTTCCAATTCTTTTATATCTTTTTCCACCACATCTCTTTGAACACTTAACTTAACTTCCAATCGGGCACTCACATCCATCATGCTGTCTCTGTACAAGATTGTATTCCCTTTGAATTTTTCCCTCGTCCCACAGTACTTGTCAACCAGTTCATCCTCTCCAAATATTATAGCCAACAGTTGACTTGTCCGCGACTCTTGCTTTTTTTTTATTATTCCAATAGCTCCTGATAAGAAGTGAGAAAATTCCAAGTTATCTTAAATGTATTATACTGTGCACACTCCAGACGACTAGCAAATAATCTTTTGAAGTGTATTACCAACTTGAGGTTTTAAAACTTTACTGATCCACTGACTCATTATTTATCTCAGACAATTTGCCTGTGGAAAAAAGAAAATAAATTGTTTAAAATTTTTAAATATGAAACAATTGTTTTATATACTCACTTTCATTTGTTTTCACCTTGGAAGTTTGAATTTTTCTTGACTTTGCAGACTTTGGTGTACTTTGAAGAATATCTAAAAAAAAGAATGATTTACTCACACTTAAACTTTTTGCAAATTATATTATAGAAATAGAACTGTAGGGGTATGGCAGCTTAGTGACAGCTTAGTACCTTTGATTAAAGATTTTGCTAGTCAATATTTGATTTACCAAAAATTTGTACCTTTGCTTGTAAAAGTTTTCGATGACATAGTCATGTTTGCCAATGGTGTTACCGGAGTGGTCGGTGTTACAATTTCTGTTAAAGTAATTTGAGAAAATTAATTGTCATAAACATGGGGTGGGAAAAAATTGATAAATTAATTAGCAATTCGTCTATAAGAGACCAGAAGGAACAATTTTCAACTACATCCAATCCAAGCAACATACACATACCTCTATGTTTGCTTATTCCTGAAAGACACATCATTGGTGTTGTTAAAATATCTGAAAACGCTGAAATAAAAAAAGATGCTTTTAATTGTGCTGCTATAACCAATTCTTTCATTGTGGATATTATTAGAAATGTTCTGGTTTTAATTCAAAATTGTTCTTTACGATTATAGGTTTCTGCTTACCATTTTTGTCTGTATTATCAACATTCCCCAAAGATACAGAAGAAAAAATGTCAAGATCTACAGTTGTGAGAAAAAACTTTGGTTAGTTCATTTTATTTTCTTGTCTACTTTGAAGTGCCTTACTTGGATGTAATTTTCTGCATGAACTGATTTCCTTTCTTTTGGAGTGGCAGATACCTACAGTATAAATTTTAAGGACATTCTTATCTCTGTAAAATAGTTTTCCATAGAAGTAGCTATTTGTAAAACTTAAATCAATTACCGACAACAGGATTTGGTGTTGAATTCAAATGATCCTCAACTGTCTGTTCGCCAATCTCATCTTCACTGTCGATTTCCATTTCGTCTATAAGATAAAATTTTAGGAACTTGAGAAAAATTGACAAGATTAGATGAGACAAATTAAATTTTATGTTCTACACAAGTGTTTTGCAAAAAATTATTAATGGTTATATTATAGAAATGGCCTGTAGAACAACAAAGTAGTTATGTGATTAAGCGAACTTATTAATATATTTTTTTATTTATTTTATAGACTAAGCTTTATTACTTTGGCATGGTGAACTTGATTCCCCTCTGGTATCATTCAGATTTGTTGTCTGGTCATTCTTGTCAACCATAGACTGAAACAGAAGGTATTTTACTTTATTATGTTTGTAAAATTTTATCAAGTCGGTTAGGTCTGTTATTATTATTCTAAGATTTTTATTGACTACACTACTTGTTCACACAAAAAAAAATTGACTTCAATATCGATCATGATACTTTAATTTAACACTTACTTGCAATGGAAATGGATTAGGGGTATTCAGGGTATTTAGTTGTCGTCTTTCACCCTTTTCGTTGAATAAAACACATGCGGGTATTTTATTCTCCTTCAAATTTTGCCATACTTCAGCCACTCGTCTATAATAATGAAAAATGAAGTTCGAATTGTCTTTTATTAAATTCTTCAAAAAGCTTCATTGAAGTAATGACAAATTGCTTTAATTAATGAGATATTGCTTTAAATATTTATTTCATTCGATAAAAGTTGAACTTACTTGAATTCCTTTGCAATAGTGGTGCTCCTGAAATGACTTGGTGGGGGGTATGTTATGGTTTGGTCATGGTCGTGTATCAAAATCCCGTTTTCCTGTTCTTCCCACATGCCATCCACAAGTAAATAATCTGCAATGCGTTCTAAATGCGATTGCCACATTCTTGGTTTTTGCTTTATCAGCTTAAAAGGGATGAAAGTATTTTCTCGATCCTCTTTCAGTAGATCTCCGTGTTTGCTGATGACATTTCGTGTATTCCTTTTAGTTGTTCCCAGATGCTCCTCCCAATCATACCGGATTTGCAGTCTCAGGAAACAGCTCAGGATGACGTTATCGGGTTGATGGTTTGACGCATGCTTGCTTACTTCCTTCAAAAAATTAAAAGTTCTCTCCTCGTCTTCTGTATTGGCAGACACGTGATCGACTACTCGATATTGGATCGGTGCTTGATCAACCAAGGCATAAAAATACTGTCCAAACAACTTTCGCCTTGTCATCGATTTCGGTTGTTGGAAAATTTCGGTCATCAAGACAGCGTGCATGAAGGTAAGATTGTGAAATCTCAAAACGGATTTACCAGTCCTCTTCTCTCCTCCTGAGTATAAAATTTCTTGGATTTCAGCTAGTTGCCGCATCATCTTGACAAAACTGTCGTCGATTTCCCCGTCTAGAAAAATGGTCACATCAACAAGACTTTTTCTGTAATCCGCACCATTTTTTGATTCCTTGCCATGAAAGGAGGCGTGTACAGACTCGTCAAACAGTTTTCTCTCTGCTTTGTTTTTCAGGTGACGTGGGATCTCCTTGTACAGGTTTGTGATGTGTCCTTTAATCGTATGAAGTGGATCACAACCAAGAACTTCGTAATCTTGTAATCCAACTTCCTGAAGATTGGTTATCTTGGATTCAAACAGCAAAGCCGGGAGATGTTGTAATCCGGCCAGCTCGTCTTCCAGTTGCGGAAGAAGAATTTCCTTTTTGTCTTGTTGACTTGCTGGAATGCCACGATCGTTTAACTCTTTGACCAGCTCATCTTTCGATATATGGTCGAGGATAGACGATTTCAATGTCTCGACGCACTTTCTTCCGATACTGAAATGTGATGTAATTTAATATATAATCTATAACTTTTGAGATAAAAAAAACTGTTTTCTAGCTTCGTTCGCGAAATTATTTAAAATGCGCGAGTTTCTATTCACTATGATAAATATCTGTTTTTCTTTCCGCTCCAATGATGAAAAACCTTTTCAATTTTGTTCGATTTCCTTCAAAATGTCCAACTTACACACAGAATCCGCCGAAATTTAACTATTCTGAGGCCAACCCTAAAAAAATGTTTTCAAAACAAAAAGTTTTTTCTGGCCGCCTGAATGAGTTCATTTTGCGTCACACGGTAACGCGGAAAACTCAAAAAAGCAAGCGAGCATTTTAGATTAAAATATAACAAACCTAGTCTTGATTAATTTGTTGATTCTTTCTTGTAATGAAAGTCGTTTGCAGCTGAACATGTAAACAATATCATGGCATGCATTTGCTTTCATCTCACTCCGCCACGAAAAAAAATGACCGCCCTTTTGTTGGCCCGATTCCAATTGACAAGCAGGTCCATCTCCTAACAATTGAAAATAACGTTAATGTTTACTTAAATTGGCAATCTCAGGGTTGCATTAGAGAATGAGAGTGAAGAAATGTCTGCGACGATCCTTTTTTCTTACTACTATTAAAAAAAGAACAGTATATAGATTATTACCCTTGAAAAAGCGAATTCTGTCCACAATTTTGATTTGGTCAGTAAATTCAATTTCTGTGTCGTTCCACTCGATAACATCTTCTAGCCTTAAGTCGCTATAGCAGAGTTGAAGGCCGCTAGAAGGACATCTTGACAACAGATAGGTCACTGGTTTTTCAACTTCGGCCTGAATACAAACTTTAAACCCTGAAAATTAAAGAATATATATAATCTAAATAACATTTTATAGCTAAAAAACTACGAGATCAAGTTTAATATAGTACGTATTTGGCCTAACCTTCCGTCGAAAGCTCAGAGGCCGAGAATAAATTTTTTTATGGTAGACACCGTAGAAAATGTTAAAAACTACAGAACTACTTTAAAGGAAGAAACTTTCGGCAAAATCGCGAAAAAATACTGAACGTCTTGATTCGCGAAAGTTAATTAAAGAAATATGTCATTTTTCCCCCGAAACTTCTCTAAAACGTCATTCTCGGTGGGATTTACACTACAAGACAATAGATGAAGGATATTTACTTCAGATACCGTTACTAAAGATGAAGAATAATAAAAAGTGTCTTAAACATGGTAAAAATATTTTTCGAATTGCCTTTTTCGCGAAAGTTAATTCTCGTGAAATCCAGTCAAATGGGTCATTCGCGAAAGTTAATTCTCGCGAAATATAGTCAAATGGTTCAGTCGCGAAAGTAAAACCCCAAAATTTCGCCTCGCGAAAGTTTCTCCCTTTAAAGTAATCGTGATCGAGGCTCTTTTTTTAGAAAGGAAATTTACGTACAAAAAGTTTTTTTTTTTCAGTGTTAACTGAAATCGTATGCGATCGGTTGAGTATTAAAGCGTTTATCTATCCTAGATAAATCACGTGATACGAGGCTCTTTATAGCCTCTAGATGTTGCAAATTTCTACTGGCTACTTCGTTTGTAAAAAAAAACTAGTTTTTATTTGCGACTTAAGGTTTTAATCTGTAATGTAGTACCCGATTATAAACAAATCTCGTGAGTGTTGGTAAAGTCTGATGTGTGATCTACACACAAAATTGTATTTTTTTTAACTACGGTAAAATTGAAACGTTTGAATTCGTAACAGCAGTAATTAAAAAGTTGATAAGACGATATTAAAAATTCTCATATTATTAAATGTGCTTCATTGTAAGTAAATCTGGAAAAAAATTAAGAGCAGGGTTTGGTACATGCTACTGAGAGGGAGGAAATTTTACGATCAACAATACTAAAGTGTTCCTTCGAAAATATACTCCTTTAACATAGTTGGGTTTTTCCCCTTTCACTAAACACTCTTTTGATTTATAAGCATACGATAAAATCAGACTGAGGTTCGATATGCTTAACAAAACTTCGATTTCAGCCTCAAATTATGATTTTCGTTGTTTTTTTGTTAAAGAACTTTCGTTTTTTTTTCTCTTTTATGTCCCATAAGTCAACTTTTGAAATTTGAATAATAAGCTTTCTCAGCCTGGAGATGTGCTTACCATTATGCTTAATTATTTGCCAAATTCAGCCTGAATATGCTTATAAGCTTATGTAGTTTCACTTAAATAAATTTTCTTTTTTGGAATTAAGTAGCCGAAATCAATTCAAAATGAAAACCAAGGAAACGTTACGAAAGAGTAAAAAGGAAAGAGACAGCTGGTTTCTTTTTATCGACATTTTATTTCCGTGGTGCTTGTAAAGCACACACAATTAATATTAAAATATTCGTAAAAACCTAATTATTACCTGTTTTTTCAAAGTATTCCGCCTCCGTGTAAAATATAGCTTTATCGTAAAGCGTACAAAAGGTAATCTGCAAATGAGAAGCGCCGGATATCCCCGATGTGTCATGCCAACAAGCTATTACTCTTTGCCGATTGTAACTACGCAATGTCTCGGAGTCTTTATCTGGTTCACCGATTCTTACAAGTTCACTCAAAAGGACACTTTCGTCCATCGCTTCGAAAAATTCGTCCGAATGTAACCGTAGGTAAGGTCGTTGAGAGCGTAGCATTCTGTTACGAACTTCCGTGGTTGAAAATTTCCGACCTAAAAATCGATATAAATTATTCAAGTCATTAAATAAAAAAGTCTCTTAATAGTAAAATCTTTTAATAGTAACTTTTTGTTTACACGAAATGTAAAGTCATTGCATTTTTGTTAAAAAGTGACGAAGCGGGCGATTACTGCTCTGTAATTATCTACTGACATCACTTCATTATCCAATCAGATGCCAGCATTGCAAATTACAGACTTCTCGCTTGGGTAATAATACTCAATTTATACCTGAAACGACGAACGACTTTGTTTCTCTGGTCTTTGTTCCATCGGGCGCGACATTGATAGCAATGTATTCATACGATTGCGGGACAACCAACGTTCCAATTGAATACCGACCCTTTGATTGGAAAATACAACAATTTTATCAGACATACTGTAGCTAAATTGTCGTTCAGGAGGGAAAGCGATTTTGTAATGCAAGAATCACAATTAACCTGTGAAAAGTCACCAAGGCATAGTACGGTTAATCGTTCACCAAGAAGATGGTGGTTTTAAATGGATAAATATAAAGATAAGGATAAAAAGCTGATACCTCTTTGATTAATCCATTGAGATTCGCATTGATTTCCAATGTACTTTCCTCGATGGGTATTGAAACGTTTGAATCCAAAATCCTAAAAGGTTTTAAAAATGCAATTCTAAATCAAATTTCCAGTGCTACTTATTTATAAACTCAATTTCTCTTATAAATCAGTTATCAAATTTTCACTGTATGTCATCCAGTGAAAAATTAAGCCCTTGTGGAAAATACAATCTGCCAGAAATTAACTCACCGTTTTTTAGCCTTCCTTGTACGTTTGGTACCACCACCAAAAATAACAAAAAGATCTATGTCGATTCCGTTTTCTTCTAGGAATGTTCTTACTACCTGTCCTGCATTTCCTGGCATTTCACCTGAAATTTTGTTTAAAATTTGAACATTATAAAACTGTTGCATCATTAAGTAAATAAAGAAAGTTCAATAACAGAAAAAAATCAACCAAGGTTTAAGAATGAAGAAAATCTCAATCTATATTTAGGAAATTACCTTTGGCATTCTTGACATCAAATTCTCTTGCCAGTGAGCTGAAATTTATGTGGGAACCAGGTGGAAATTGACGAACCTAAGAGACGATAAAGATATTTCAATAAAAGAACCAAAATATAAAAACAACCGATTGGTAAAAGTTTACAGGTTGATTAGATGTTGATTGCTTTAAGCTATCCTTTAAAATATTTTTGTTGTCGGCAAGATCCTATCCTTATATAGGCGGCTAGAACCTTTCCGCTTATTTTCAAACGTTTATACAATTCAGGAATAGCAAAAATCGCTATCATCATCATCATCATCATAAAAAGCAAACGTTTTTTTATGATGACCTTACAGTAGTTAGTAAAGAAAAACAATAAAGAAAATTAAAAACCTTTTCCAAACATTCTTCAGAGTTCCAATTGTAACTCTTCCCGACATGGCTATGCGCTCTCTTGAGTCCTTTTCCGATCTTTTCTTTCTCCAAATTTGTTCTCTTCAGTGCATCCCTGTAGCTTTCAAAACCTCTAGTTGATCGAACACGACTAGCATGCGCCTTTGATGTTGTTCCACCGAGTATACTAGGATTAGAAAGATAAAATTAGATACTGCAGTAGAAGCATATTTCCAAAAAACCTTTGTCTATTGCATGTTTTTGTCCATCAAAGTTTTAAATAACAAGGTTTGTTGAACAGGGGTACATAAACATCTGAAATTGTCTCATACAAAACTCAGCAAAAAATATTAACTTCTGAAAAAAGAAAATAAAGAAATCAACGAATAAATCTAGAAAATAAATCATGTCACATTATTTCAAAGTAATTTCAATAATTGGGAAAATCAATAAATATTAATATTTCTTTAAAAACAAACCTCATCACAGAAGTTTGCTTCCATGAATTCTCTATATCTTTCTTTGCTTTTCTCAACAACTTTCTTTGCTTGTCCTTCATATCACTTTCCCCTTCAATTCTAGCTGCTTTCTTAAATTGCCAGTGGTACTTATCCATAAACTCATTGTCCAACTCTTTTAATTTCTCCTCTGCCTTCTTTCTAACAACCTCTTCCTTTTCTTTATAAAATCCTGCATCCTTTGCTCTTTTCAGTCCATTGTAATCTTTCTTGTTGATGGGAAATAACCTCAAACTTTCTAGCTTTTTCTTCAAACATTGACTACAATCAAATAAACTATGCTTTTCCTTTTCACTCAGCCCAGCCCACTCCATCCTACCAAATGTTAACAAAATTATTTTCTTCTTTTCTGAAGAATCTTTGCCTAATCTCAACAACATTTCCTTAACCCGACTAACATTTTTACGGTACCATTTATAATCAACCGCGAAGCCCTTAGAACAAGAAAACAAATCACAAAACATCTCAAATTCTCTTTTCAAATTTACAGAAGTATCAACAACACTCAAGCTGGTGTAGATCTTCTGTGATGTCTCTACACTCAACTCATACATCACAACTTTCATGAATCCACAACACAGTGGGTCAACAATTGAAGACATTTTACTTGCTGTCAGTTAACCTGGAAACTAAAAAAAATGATAAAATGAATCTTAATTTGACAACCGACTCAATGTTTTTCTTCTCTAGTATGAAAGGTGATCCTAGAACAACCTCCCCCTTCTATGTTTTGTCGTATTCCCCCCTTAAATGTTTAAAATATCTTGTCTATATACGCACATAATTTATTTCATTGTTTCCTTTTTAGATTAATAACTTTAAAGGAAAATTTGCAAACACTCTCCCCTTACAGCCAAGTCAAACCAAGTCTAAGGAAGGTGCAAACTATGCTTCTAAAAAAATTATCCTAATCGCTTCTAAAAAAAATATCCTAATCGTTTCTAAAACTTGAAAAACTTGAAATAGTTAATTAGAAAAATTTAATTTACAGTACCTGTAGTAAGTAAACAATGTTAGGATTGATCACGAGATGAACAGCCAATAGAAAATCACAGGATGAGCCTAAACAAAAGAAATTGCAGATTATTGTAGACTGCTATTTTTGCAAATAATGGCAGTGGAGACTTCATGAAAAGGACAACCCTTGACACCGAACATTGTTGTATGGTGGGAGAATTCTAACCCCTAAATACTATCGTACCAACAAGCAACTAACAACCAGCCTTAAAATCAAACGATTAAAAGACAGCCTGGTCTGTACCAAGTATGGTCTCCTGCTGTGGGTCTCAGTCTACAGTTTGTCCCTAAGCTAAAGTTAAGACCCTGGAATCCCCTGGAAATTTCCAGGGTGTTCCGGGGGCGACGTATCTAACCTACCAACCTTCACCCCCGGAAACCCGAGAAAACTGGGAGTTCGGGGATTCTGGGGGTTTCCGGGGTGATCCGGGGGAGATCATCTTAAGCTTGCTGAACTTGAACTTAAAATCTCTCTTGGGAGGCTCATCATCAGCTTGTGCGTGGGCTTGTGCGTAGCTTAGGTTTACTTTCTTTCATCTAACTTTTTCGGTAACCCCGAAATTCCCCTGAAACCTCTGGATACCCCTGGAAGCTCTCGAACACCCCGGAAGCCGACTCCGGATCGCCCCGGAAATTTTTGGGGAATAAAGTTTAGCACCTGGCATTTGTTTTTGTTCAATCAACTCTAAATCTAAATAAAAAGTTTAAAAATTTATGACGTACTTACACAATACTGATCCTGTATGACAATTATTGATGCATTTATCTTATTCAGCAGCAGTGTTATGTAAATAGTACTTACCACAACAAATAGAGCAACCAAAGCAAAGACAGTCTTGTCACGACAGGCAGGGCCACAGAAAAACCAATACAAAACAGCAACTCCAATCCAGTTTCCATCAAAAACAAAAATCATAAATTTCAATATAAAGTCAAATTAAGATGCAGTAAATCTAGTAAATCACAAACAGTTGAGATAACCAGATGACAACCGCACAACACCAGAAAATTTTGAAAATGTTCACCGCCTCCTTTCTCAATTTTTTATTTTTTATTTTTGGCGGGAACACGGAAGCAAGCTGATTGGGCAATTTTTCCAAAATATTCGGGTCTGTAAAATTTATAATATCTCAAAATTGAGAAAAAACAAATGAAATTGTTTTTGGCTCCATGTTGGCTCACAATCGCGTGACATAGTGCCTTTTAAAGACCAGAAAAGTATACATATTTAGAAAGCTGAATAAAAGTGCAGACTTTTAAAGCCATGGCAGATGTGCGCCCGCGCGCGCACGCCAATATTATGAAGCGTTAAAGTCGCAACTAACGAAATTTTCGGTATAAAAGCTCAAATTTTGAGGCCGCTGGACATACTGTACCATCTGCCAGGTCTTTAAACGTTCGGTCATGGTTTGAACTTTGAAAATAAATCATAAAAACGGTAGGTGTCAGGCAGAACCATTGACGCGAAATGCGAAAAACCGCGCAAAATGAGGGTTTTTAGAAAATGACGATTTTGACGTCATTTTAGCGTATTGATTAACTTTATGGATTGTTTTAGATAACAGAGGCAATGAACGTACTCCTAAAAGCTTTTCCCATCATTTCCATAGATAAATAAGTCAAAAATAGCTTAAGCGGTTCCTAATTTCGATTACGGAAAATTTTGCAAGATTTCACAGACCCGCCTTAAATTGGTTGAGATTAAAAGGGAAGTCAGGTTCGCACCTCTAAATAAAAAACCTATAATAAATATTTTGTCAAAAAAAACACACGCTAATATTAATTTCCAGAACGCTTTCAAAGCAATAAGGAAAGAGCAAAAAATCGTCCAAAAAGAGTGTTTTGAACTTCCGAGATTAGATCGCCGTGCTGATGTCATCAAAGCTTTTTTAATTTTTTTATTTTGACGGATAGAATTTGTCAAAGCAAATCTTCAGTCAAAATTTGACTTGAATAGACGTTTCCCGAGTTTGATGATGTAATCCTTTCTTCTACATGAAAACGAGGCGGAGGATACAACAACACTTTCAAAATGGATGCGGAAAGCAGTAAACGTGTTGTTGCTGATGAAATTTTTGATAAATTGATGCTTGGTATTGAAGATGAAATACCAATCATTGTTGATAAAGAGATTAATTTTGCTGTACAAGGATCGAAAAGCATTAGTCAGAATGTTGGACCTTCAGTTCCTGTTCATGAAGCTGTAATCAATGATACTATTGATGTTCCTGTTTCCTGTTTTGTTAATGTTATCAATCCTGCTGCTGTTTCTGTTCCTGCACTTTTTCGTGAGATAAGTGATTGGGGAAAATTTCTAACTCATCTTCCACGTTTTACCATCAGAGAGATTGAACTTCATCGTTTGACCAGGTTCTGCTATCATCAAAACCCTCGACCGTGGGAGGAAATTTAAAGATGAAAGATACATTTCTTCGGATACGATCATGACATATTGTGACAATAACTGCACAAGTCGTCTGCATCAGTGGGGAATACCAGGGGTTTCATTATCCCTTCCAAAAGCACCAGTTATAAAAACGTCAATACAGAAAAATGTATCTAACCGTGGAATCATGTCAACCCTCTACGACCCACGTAATCTTAAGGAGTCTGACCTAGCTGTTTTGGGTCGACTTGACGAGATGAAGGAAGAGCTTCAAGAAGACAACAGAAATATTGGGTTTGCTTGCTGTATTCCACCTATAGATGTGAACGATACACCCCTGTTGACCAATACGCGCCATGGCAGCTTTATTTCTACTTCACCGTTATCATATCAATTAAACTCCCTTGGCTTTGATTTTGAATACAAATCAAACATTCTGAAGATTAGCCAACACCAAATAATTACCAACCACAATCCTGTTCAGTTACCGTTTCGTTTTTTTTCAACAGATGACAATGAATGTATACCGCGTTGGGAAGAAATCTCAGATCAGGAAAATAAATATATTGAGTCAATTGCTGTTTCATGCGAGGAATCTATTCATTTAGAGTCTGAAACAGTTGACCAAGCTTTGTGTGAATTTTGGTTAAATGTACGCAAAAATAAAATTACATCCAGTAATGCTCACAAAAATTTGATACGAAAAAGGAACCTTTGAATCTCTTGTGGATGTATTTTTAAAATCAAATAAAATGGAAGAACTACCAACAATGGTTAAGAATAATATGAAACATGGGAAAATTTTTGAACCGATTGCTCTGAAAAATATCAAAATGCTCTGTTTTTCTATTTGAATCGAGACTCTGCAGTCAGAGAGACTGGTTGTGTTATTCAACCTAGCCTTCCCTGGTTGCTTGCTAGTCCTGATGGGTTAGTTAGTGATGCAGTGTTAGGTGAACCTGGTTTAGTTGAGATAAAGTGTCCAAAAACAAAATGCAATCATGATGCTAAAGCTTTACTTGGCGATAAATCGTTTTACGTTGCTGAAAATGAAAATGGTGAAATGTATTTGAAGAAAGATCATCCTTTTGGCTATTATACGCAAGTGCAAATGGCTCTTGGTCTAAGTGGATTGAACTATACAGATTTTGTTGTATACACTTACAAATGTATGTTGATTGTTAGAGTTCCTTTTGATGGTGCTTATTACATGTATTTATTGGAAGACCGAAATTTCAGACTGAAGTTTCAGGGTCAGAATTATTACTTTGGGGGGGGGGGGGGAGGAGGGGGCTTTAGGGTGAGATTGTATATTCTAAAGTCTTAAATTTTTTACTATTTTTGTTATATATTTTGCATAAAAAACCATCAAAAAAAATTTATTATTATTATTTACATAGTATAAGCTAGTTTTTGAAAAAATAGTATCTATAGACCTTGACCTCAAGATATTCATCTATTTTATTTTATGTTCCATACTGATTTGCAACTGCTTCTCTGTTGATTTAAATTTTCAAACGCTATACTGTTTTGTGGAAAAAATTGTGATCTAAGCTATTTCTTAAAAAGTTCACTGAGCAATCAAGGGTAGCAAAAAGTTACACAATAAGCAGGTGACTGTCTATATTTGATTTATTGACCCATGTAAAGTTAGTGGGATCTCGTTTCTTATGGCTCTGAATTTCTTTATTCGACGAATAGCCCTTTCGACATGTATGCGTACTAAAACGATCTGTTGGCTTTCGACGACTTCTTCATGTGGAAGTTGATCACGATTTTCCAAAAATGAAGGGATATTTAAGGTAACCCCAAATGGTTTTAGATCATCTTCAATGGTAAATCCACGATCAGCCATTACACTATCACCTTTCTCCCAAAAGTGTTCTTGTAGAAATCCACTTTGCCGAACAATAGCTTTGTCAGAAATTGAGCCATCATAAAGTTGACTTATGAAAGTTATGGCTCCGGCTGGAGATATTCCAACTAGCCCTTTATATGTCACCCTTGATTTGTAGTGTGAATATTAGCTGCTTTGTGATGCCAGGGATGAAGGTCTCTGGCAAAATAGTTCTGTGCATTCAATAATACACCTTGTCTTTGGATAAGTATCTTTGAAACTTTGAGGCATGTTGGCATTTACCTGGGTTCTTGTTGGCCAAATGGGTAAAGCTCCGAGAGTGAAATACAATAGGTTTGTCCACGTTATAATGTATCTAGAAACAGTGCTGACAGGAATGTGGAATATCAAAGCTAAGTGATTTAATGTAAATCCATTCTTTAACCAAGATAGATAAAGAAACAACTGATCATTTGCATTGAGCTTTGGGACAGGACCAGATTTTAGAAAATCATCTTGAATCATTGAATCGTTAGAAAGCTTCTTTGATGTGCTGTAATATTTCATGTTTGAACATTTTACACCAGGGTTTACATATTTCAATATTGTTTGAAATTTATCTAGCTGTATGCCAGTAGTTTTACTAAAGTTTTTCTCATTTTTTGATATGTTATTGTAAGTAAACATTTGGTCTTGTAACGTTTTATTTTGCTCTTGAAGTTTAAAGACAAGTTCTTCACTTTTTGTAATTTCAATTTGAGTTCTTCGATCTCCGTTTGCAGCAAATCAACCTCTGAGATTGGGGTAGGTGGCGTTTCATTTCCAAATTGTGTAATGTCATCTGCAGAATCGCTTTCTACGATACTCTCTGAAGAATAATCAATAATCTGACGCTTTCTTGGTGACTTCCTTTTTTTCTTTTGAGGTGGTGGTTTGAAGGAAAACACTGATGGTGGGACGTTATTACGAACTCGTTTTCGATGACTAAAACCATACGTTTGAATAAGTTCCTCCTTTTTGAAATGTTCTTTACAAACATAGTATGTTTTTTTTCTTGGTTCAAATGAATCGCTAGACCCTTTCCGTCTGAATCTCTGTAAAACACATCGATCCAATTTGTTTGAGCAGGATCTTTCTTGGGAATTTGAAAGAAGAACAATCCACTCCGCTCACCATCCTTTCTTGAGTGATTCTTGCATTTTGGTATACAACAATATTTTCCATAAGAGGGACGAGTAACATTTTCATTGCTTTTAGCCATTTGTTCTTCAATCACTCTGCTTAGTAGCAATGTTTAACTCTATCATGTCATGTCTCCTTTTTACACACACAACACACAGATATAAAGAAGGGGGTTTTTCTGATACAATTATGAATCTTAATTATTTTAAGTAATGAGTTTCTATTGTGCAAGGTGTAAAGTCATTATTTATAAAAAGGAAGAGAATTATCTTTTCCCCATATATCTTTTTTTTTCACTTATAATGAACTTTATTTGGTTAATATTGAGCCAAATATAACTAAAATCTGCACTGCGCGAATTTTTTTTTTTTTTTTTTTGTATCCTTCGCCTCGTTTCCATGCACGGCAAATTATTACGCAATCGAACTCGGGAAACGTCTATTAAGCCAGGCAATCAATAGATATTCAAATTTCGATGTCATAATAAATTAAAATGCTAACTAATTGAATATTTATTGATGGTCTTGCTCAATTCCAGTCAAATTTTGACCGAAGATTTGCTTTGACAAATTCTGTCCGTCAAAATAAAAATAATCTTTTTTTTGATGACGTCGGCAAAAAGTTGAAAAAAAATGAAACGTTTAATTTATGATGACGTCATCACAATTTTAGAATTTTTTTGTTTTGATAAATAGAATTTAATAAAACGAATCTCGGATTAAAATTTTAAGTGAATTGAAGAAAGTAATAAAAAGATATTCAAGTTTAAAGTTTTGCTGACGTCAGCAGATTTTAAAATAATCAACTAATTTGCAAATTACTCACTTTTGGCTCGGAAAACAATTAGGTAACACCCCGTGGCAAAAACTTCAATATATCGGCCTTCTTATTCAGTTATTCTTTTTTGCATGTTCCACCGGTTAGTGGTGAGCAAAAGCTATGTTAATCTTTACCAGTTTTTTGGACATGCCATAAGTTACCCAATATGGAATTTTACTAATATACACGGTCACTTAGCTCAACTCCGTCAGATTCGGCGCATGCGCGTTTTCGCCGATTTTTGAGATCGAAAGTAAGCCCACGTGATCGGGTCGGAATTTCTCCATATTTTCTCTGTTTTCATTAAGAGTTTTACAAGCGGGAAGAAGCGTGTGGCAAGGGAGGGCAAGTTTGTGCATTTTGTCAGCCTTTCCTGCAACTGTTTCAAGAAAAATTTTAATGATTGAGTAAATACAAATAACACAATCGACATTTTATGACAGAATATGTGATTTTTATCAAAATGGTATGCTAACAAGAAGGCTCAAGGCGAAAGACTGGAGCATTTTACACC
Source organism: Tiaropsis multicirrata (assembly GCA_032270745.1). Taxonomy (NCBI): domain Eukaryota; kingdom Metazoa; phylum Cnidaria; class Hydrozoa; order Leptothecata; family Tiaropsidae; genus Tiaropsis; species Tiaropsis multicirrata. The sequence goes on from JAUJPO010076673.1 coordinate 17,627, forward strand.
CATAATTTTTTCTGGATGTTCTTCAAGAAAGTTCAGGTTAGTAAAATATCCTTGGTTCCATGAGGTCTTCAGGTCTCTATCTCTGATTATTTGCTCCTCAAAATGGTCGAAATCACTTTTTCCGGCAAAGAATATTAAAATCTTTATACCAGAAGATATTGTGTTGTTCTTTTGGAAATGACCATAATAGAAAGCCTGATTATGTCTTTGGAGTTTGGCTAACAATAATTTACTCATAATCTAAAAATTTAGTTGAAAATTGTGTCCTCACATGGCATATTATATAATTTACGTAAGAGTCGTGTTTCTCATAAATCACGCGGTATCGCACGTGGTTGCACTCATATACCATATTGCTGACTTTTTGCAATTTTAATTAATGGCATGCAATGGGTAATCAATAAGTTATCAAGCAATGGATTGGATTTTCAATGTTTCTGATAACTGATAGTTAATCAAAATTCTGAGTGTCAATTAGTCACCGATTATATCAATCGATAAGTCTGTCCACATGATGGATCGTGATAGCTAATCAAGGTCTTAAAAAATCCTGAGTATCAAAACCTATCAATTATTGGAAACATTCAACATCCAATCCATTGGGCCATTCCAGAATTTGTCTGTTAAAGAGGACATGTGGACAGACTTATCGATTGATATAATCGGTGACTAATTGACACTCAGAATTTTTGTCGTCCAGAGGGGGTTGTTTACGGAAATATTCTCGGATGGCCCATTGCTTGATTACCGTCGGATTATACAACTTGCACACTCCAGTTACAACTTGCACACCCATAACAAATTCATCGCTACTCAGCTGTCCTGTTGAATTTGTTTATTATGGTCACGTGGTTATTCCGCCCATGCAAAAAATCGGCCGCCCAAATTCATAGACCAATCAAAAGAGAGTTTTAAGCGAAATGGAAAGAGGGAGCTCCCCCCGCAGAGTTATGAATCAAGTTTCGCTTTCGATTTTGAGCCGTCATTATCATTTGCAACCAGCGAAGTCTTGAAGATGGTGGTGTGCAAGTTGTAACTGGAGTGTGCAATTTGTATAACTTGACGGTACTTATTGATTACACGTCATCGATTGAAAAGGCTATCAATTGTATGGAGCATGTGTGACTGTCTGGTAAAAAATCTTTCAGAGTGCAGATACTTATGAACATTATACAGAGTTTGTAAAAAATATGTTTCTAAATAATAAATACTATGTTTATACACAATATTGCAAAAAATTGTGAGTGATTTAAAGACAACCTTTAAAAAATAATTTGGAAAATCATATTCTAAATATAAGAACTAAATAAAAAAAATTGCCATAATCAAAATGAGAATGCACACCTGTTAATTTTCTTGATTGAATCTGACTGAATCTTGACTGAATCTTATTAATGAACTTTCTTTCAAGTACTTTTCCAATTTGTTTTAAAGATAACACTTTATTTCTCTTCTCCTGGAAACTTAAGAAAGAAAAGTCTTTCTAAAGATAATAAGAACAAAAGAGAAATATTCTATGAAAACTTTAACTTAAAATTATTTCTAAAAATTATATGTACCTACACATAAAAAAGCTTGAAATTTACATGGAATTTTCTTAATAATAGATTTATAATTAATACATGTTGAAATTTTTTAGATTTAAATAGAAAAGTTTGAAATTTACATGATATAAAAGCTATAAATTCTAAACTAACATAAATGACAAGTCACTGAGCTAACTTCCTCTTCCTTGTCTTGATTTGCGGTCGCCTAGCTGCAGTGTGAGGACATACTTGAAGGAAATGCTCATCTAATGTTGCCTTTAGTCGTTTTGTCCCAGGTGTCATCCCTATATAGCTCTTTTTCAATCGGTTATACACAGCATGGAGGCTTTCCATTCCCTGTTCTCCATATATTCCAAAGGCCATATTCCATTCCCTTAAAAAACTTATAACATGGTTTTCCAGCATGTGCATTTTTGGAGTAACAGACTCCTTGGGCCACGTCACACGATAAAAGCTCATCAAATTTGTGATGTGAATTTCTAATAAAAAAATGGAAGATTCAATCAACGCACTTACGATTTTAAATGGAAAACTTGTAATAGACTGTAACATATCTGCTCTTTGTTAAAAAACAAACTTTTTGTGTCACACAAAAAAAAACACTAAAAATCTTACGTAAGTTGTTTATGTCCTCTGCTCCAACTCCCTCAGCCTTTCCAATGATGTTATGACAGTTGGCATAAAAAGAAAAAAGTTTCTCAAACTTTTGGCCAATTTGTAAAGCATATCTATGGACATCTGTGTTAGCCAATCCCTGTTTTGCTACATTTTCTGCTATAGATCTACAAAGTTTGTCTATGCTCTTCTCCTAAAAGACAATATTTTTTATTATAGGTTATTTATTTGAACAACATGTTGCAAGAACGAAGAAACAAAAGTCAATGAAATTGGAAACAATTTCTTTTGCTATTACAGTATTAGCTTTAACTCGTACCTCCAGCATTTTTTGGACATGGTTTCCTATGAAGCTTCTGCTGTGATAGGCTTGTCTCTCAACATTCAAAGATTGTAGAACCTGATCCAGTCCATTGACAGTTGGCCCATCAAAGGTAATACCATTTTCTTTCATAAGTTTTGATATTCGAGTTTGCTGAAACATAATTTTATTTGTCATTATTCAAAAACACTTGCCTACTAAGGAGTGATAAAGTAAAAGAGATATGTGCTTATTGAAAGTTAGTTACTTATATAGCTAACCTTTACAACAATTTTTGCAACAAAGTGATCAATTCTTGGCTTGAAGATATCCAGGATTTGCTGAACCTTATCACCATCATTGTCTGATTTAGCCAACTCAATTGCCATAGCTTCTTCAATTAGTTCAATTGTTTTCTCATTGTCTTTGATCTTATCTTCTAGATCTTGTATGGTTCTGTATGTGTCCATGATTTTGTCTTCATCACTCGTTGTTGTTGTTGCATGGATTTTCAGATCAACGATTTGACAACAAGTCTCGAGCAGGTTGAAAAATTTGAGATAGATTCCGAGAGAAATATGAAGAGCAGGGAGAGCAACCTTTGGTAAGATATTAAAAAATTTACTTTAAAAGTAAATCATTATTTTTAAAATTTGACAGTGTATTTATCATTCCTTTAAACTTAAGTGAGAATTTTGGTTTTCAGGATTTTATGAAACATGGAAATATATACCTGGTTTATTGGAATATTGAAAAGGCGCTCCTTGATAACATTGTTTGCAAATTTTGCTTTCTTAATGTCACCATTGAAATCATTTAAAAAAACTTCAAGATCTCTGTCCAATGTGGCTAACGTCCTTGATGTAGAAATTTCTGTTCTCTTTCCAGGTGGTAGCTGAATTTCGTCCTTTGTGATGTGACAGAACAAACACGGATGCTTGCCTTAAATGGGAAAACGGTATTATTAAAAATTAATAAAATTTTACTTACAATCTTTATTTCTTTTTCTAAGAAACCTTTGTAAGCACACCACGTGTGGTAAGCACACTGTAGGCACACATTTTCGTTGAAACTTACAAGTTAATTTGCTTACCACTTGCACCAGTAAGTCCATATGCTGCACAAAGGAATTCATAATCGCCTGTTAAAAATACTCGAATACTCCTTCCCCTGAAAATAAACCATACATTTTACATTACACTTGATCATGTTTGTATAAAAGGCTAATGATTTTTACTTTTTCCTTCCTTACATGTCAAGGAAAATAATTTGAATCTTTGAAAAAAATAAGAAATGATTTTGAACAGAATGTCCTTTATTTGACTTACTCCCAATTCATCCTTTGTAGGTCATCAACTTGAATTTTGTATCTTTGGAGACCAGTCACCAGGTTAGCTCGATAATCCTTTGCTTCAAAGAGACTAAAGACACACGTGTTGTCTTTGTTGTTAGGACACTTTCGGTTCAGGACTTGATAGCATGCTTTGAAACTGTGACCACCGTGATCACCTCCGATTTTTAAATGCACTTCATTTTTCATTTCTGGCTGATGGACTATCATGTTGTGGCTATAAGAAAATGATTGATAGGTAGGAACTAATCTTCTTGACCATTTTAATTTCTTTGCTTTGCTTCGTTGAATATTTTATCCAGAGGGAAATAAAGAGTTTAATTTTTTAAAGTCAACAGTATTTGTGAAATGAAAGGGTCTGAGAGGTTTTAAATAATAACCAAGGATATTTATACAATTTTGAAGAACTGTTGTCTTACTCGTTTAACGAATTTAGGTAATTGATTATGTGTCTTGGTAAGTCTTCAATATACCCCCATGGTGCCGATAATAATTCAAATTGCCCTTTTTTATCTTTTATAGGGAAAAGAAATGGACCATCCTCAATCAAGTAATCCTCTCCACGCCATAATTTCGCAACTTTTCGTTGTTTTCCTTCCGATGCCAATGTGACGTTGAATGACTTGAACCACCTGGAGAAAAAAATATATATATAGATTTATTTTTTCATGCTCATTTTCATGAGGTTATCTCTCTTTCGTCGTTATGAACTTTCGATCAAGCATTGTTTTATTGAATTTCTATGACATTTTTTGTGAAAAAATTAGATGGTAATTAATTAATAGTTTAATTTTTCAAGGTAATGAAAAGTCCTTTTACCAACAATTTGAGTAACAATGCTTAGCTTATACCAAATTTCAGCTAACAAAATAGAGTGTATGATATTTTTATTGTAAATAGCTGATTAAACTATTTTATTAATAAGCTCCTTAGTTACCTTGCCATTGATTTCATTTTTTCCCATGGAAGATTGAGGCTTGCTTTCATAGCGACTACTTCTTCTGCATCTACTGTGGCAGCAGCAATCTTTCCAAGGTCAAGGATAGACTTTCTGTCATTTTCTGGAAAACTTTTTAGAATTGCCCCAGTTTGAATAATGATTGATGAACAAGAGACAGTTTCAATTTGCTCTTTGATAAACTTTGTCCGTTGCTGAACAGTTCTTGTGCTAGCTCTTTCACTTGGTTTTATTGCCTTGGGAGTGTGAGTCATCACCAAGGGCTGTAAAAAGTTTTGAAGGGATATTAAAATTAAGTTGGAATTTTATCCTTTGGACATGAATATTTAGAGCATCCTAGATTTTACTAGATAAATATATAACTTAAGAGCACAGAATCAAGAAGTAAATTGCGGTCAAAATTTAACATTCTTTTTTAATTCTTATTTTATGTGGAAAATTTTAAATTGAAAACTTACTCGTGAACTTCCAGTGTTAAACTCGACGGCTTTATTTGGCAATGTCGACTCAGCCATTTTTGTTTTAATGATTTTTGCAGCTGCTTTTTCTGCTTCTTTTGGTAAAGGTGACCCAAAGGGTAGCTCAAGGATATCCACCAACGTAAACATCTTGCCTTTACACTTCCTCTCGTGTTTAATCTTCAATTCAAAGTTTGTAAACGTGAATGTTTTCCCACAATCTTTATTACATTTTAACAAAATGGACGAGAGTATTTGATTTGTTATGTTACATGGGACAATATCAGCCTCGTTTAATAAAGAGTCGCACTTCAAGCACTGTATAGCATCTAGTGGTTTCCCTTCAATTTTCGATATCAAACAAGTGAAACAAAAAAGATGACCACATTTTCTTGTTCGGACAGGGTCAGTAACGATTACCTCGCATGCTTCACACAGTAATGATGCGATCTGAGGGTTTAATTCGCGGTTTAATTCCGTAACAATTACTCCATCTGGGACTGATGTTTTAGGGATGTTTACTTTGAGGTCCTCTGACATCTGTCTAGTCCACACCAAAGTCGACAGAGATGTATTCGGCTTTTTCTTGCGGCCACCACGTTTGATTTCTTCAATATGGGAGCATATTTTGCACCTGTACCCGTGTGGTTCCCATTTAAATTTGGTAAGGTTGTTCGATGTTGATTTTCTGTCCTTTATATTTTTAACCCTGTTGTAACACTTTCTACATATCTTCTTAGGTACAAAATCATGGTTTAGTTCTTCACTTATATCTATATAAAGTGCAGTCTTTATGTCAACTTTGTATTTTTCAGCATTTAATGGCTTTTTCCCAAGAAAATTCCCACAAATAAAGCACAATTTTTCAATATTTTCGTCGTGAAATTCGATAACAGTCGCCATTTTCGAATCCCAAAAACTTTTTCCCGCGCTTTTAATGTTTTGATTTAGACGTTCGAATCTTTTTCGAACGCGTTCGAATTATGTAATTCAAGATGGCGACACGTTAGACAGTGGGACGGTGGGCCCATATTTTTGAGAAATTGACACTTTTTAATGGTCTGTATCATGATTTTAAAGCCTGAAGACCATATGAACACAGGTATTTTCGGCAAATTCAATCCTTTCTTTGATGCTTGCAATAAATATTTTATGATTAAAAAGCTTGCAAAGTTTTTTTCAGCTGATTCTACTAGGAAGGGTTAGAGGAAAATCTTTGGAATATCTTGGGTTGTTTTGCTCGAAAAACTTAATGTATTCAGGAGTAGATGGACTATTATGACAAATATATAAGGTTTATTGGGTTACCAATCTTTAAATGAGTTTTTGGAGTATTTTTCTGTGTAAAAAAGCTGTTTTTGTTAAAAACCGCCATTTCCGCCCTTCTCGCTTAGTTTTGATCGCCCGTCTATGTTTTGTTTACCGCCCGAAATTCTGAACTTCGCGATTCTGGGTAAAACAAGTGACCGTGTATAAAGGAAGGCAACGTGTTAACCGCAACGTGTTATCTTTCAATCCTTTCGTAGTCCCGATTGTAAAATTCATTGTATAATGGAAAATTAAAAGGTTTTAGCCAGACCCCAAAAGTGATAATTTTCGAAAAATAAAAGAATAGTGTCCCCAGATATTCACCCAAGGAACAAGTGTGCAAAGCTTCACCCAAATCCAACCTTTTTTAAAGTGTCTAGGCTAACCTAAAATTTTAAAGGGACACAAGCACAGACATTGTCAGATTCTAGCTCGACTGAAGTTGAGGACTAAGTTACGCAAGAAAATCAACTTCAGAACATTTTTTTCCGCCTAAAGCTTATAAACCCTCAGAGGAATGCTGTAGCCGAACGATTCAAAGGAGAAACAAGGCAATCTCCAGATCTATTGAATTTGATATTGCTTCTACAGCAAGCAAGCAGACTGGTATTCTTGTAAAATCCTAAAATCGAAAAAAAAGAATTGTCCGACGTTGCTGAACTCGACTACGTGAAAATAAGCCAAGAAGAAATGGTGGCACTAAAATCGAAGCTTGGCATTCCATTGGGGAAATTACACACGATGGGAAGGTAGATAATTTCAATATCAATATCATAGTATATAAACTATTAAATTTTTACTGGACACATATGGTATATAATAAAAAAGGAAAATACTGCCTATACTAGACGTTAAGTAAGAAGGAACGAATGGTCATAAAAAAATATTTTACAAACTATAAATTATAATTGCAAGGATTATTACATCCACTTTAGATTCTTAGCTGCACATAACATCAGCCTTGGTTCGCATGCCAAACAACGTGCACGTCACAAACAGCTTCATGGAAACGATTGGTGCGTCGAGTCTCAACCCTTTCTAAAAAAGACGAGTACCGGTGCTTTCAAAGCAGAAGATACAGATTGGGCTTTTTTGCTGGACCTGCAAGACCATATGCTGAAGAGAATCGAAATTCTCAATAGGTGAGTACAAACTTGAA
>JAUJPO010076674.1:0-11109 GCA_032270745.1 Tiaropsis multicirrata
AAAAAAATGGATTTTTCCTTAACGACCCCCCCCCCCCCCCCCCCCAATTCACGCTTTTTTATCGAAATTCACGAAATCCCGATTTTCCAAAATCGGGGAAATTTTCACGTAAATCGGAGAAATCGAGGGAAATTTCGCAATTCACTGTGGTGCTTTTGTTGAGTCGATTGTGGATACATAAATCAATGCACACAAAAAATACAAGTTACTTACACTTGCAGCTCATGCTTGAAGGAAGGTATTGGAGAAAGTGTTCCACTGGTCAAAATCAATGATCTTACTCCTTGTTCCACCAATTCTCGCATTGTTAAACCAGGGTTGAAACACCAATAACTTAATGTCCGAGCAGCTATAAAAGAAAAAAAAGCACACATTGGCATTGCTTACAAGTTTCATTGGATATCTCTCGAATACAATCTTTTCATCTATTAAATGAGATATAGATTATTGCATTTTTTTCAGAAAAAAATAATTTTAAATCTATTGAAATAAAATATAAATTTCCAAAATTCCTGAAAAAAAATCTTACCATCAGATCCAGTGGTATGTTTACTGCTAGTCCAAACGTCCATCTTTTTCTGTTTAGATTTCTCGTCCTTCTTTTCAACTTGAATATGAACCTGTAAAAGCAGAATTGAAAACGCAATAACTTTGATTGGATGGTTGTTCATTCATAAAATAAATTTCAAACGTCAGATCATAAAGAAGAAAGGGTTTTTATAGATTTCGCTTGTTTACATCTTTTCTTATGGCTCTGATTACAACTCTAAACCTAATTTCAATTCTCAAAGGCGTTTACCATTCTTTTATCTTTTCACATTTGTTAATGACCTCTTAAACTCATTTAAGCATGTGTATCCTATGCCTAACAAATGCCTGCCATTTTCTTAACTGTCAAAATCATTTCTTGATTTAATGACTATTTTTACGTTTTGAATAAGCGAGTCACGGCGAAATCATCTATACATCTATAGACTCTGGAAACAATCTACAAAACTGGAAAGCGTGGCTTTGTTTTTAGAATGGTTAACAACGGTTTGCCTGATCGTCATGTGTGAATGGGTTTTTTCGTTGTGTGAATGCGTAATTTTCGTAATGATGTAATAATACACCTTATCTCATATTGATACTTTGGCGTATCAGAATTTTGAAAAGAGTGAGTTTCCAAGGCTGTGGTTACAAACCCATGTCAAAAAGAGAGAATAATTAAGAATCTTCTTACTTTATAGAATTTTCTAGTTGTAGATAAATCGTTATTAGATTTCGATATTTCCGAATTAGTTGAACGAGCAAACATGGTCTAAACAAAAGAAATACACAAAAAAAAACAATTAGGGAAGGGGTTTTTTGTAAAAGAAAGACCACTTGTTCAAAATGTTTTTCCAAAAATACAGTAATAGAAAAAACTATTATAATTATGGTGAAAAACATAAATAATGTTATGAAAAACTCTCGTTACCTACCCGTAATACAGTTCCAAACTTGTCGAGTGCAAAATTCTTCCCTTTGAACGCTTTGGACTCTAAATAATAAAAAGGAATACAAATTACATTAAATATAATGTAATATACAACAATACATATTATCCTATAAGTGGCATATTTGAGTATTAAAACCAATAATAAAAGCCAGCCATCCTTTAGTGAGATTTGAAGGTTTAACTTGACATCGGCGAAAAAAGGATCGAATTTTTTAATCCTTATGACAACTTTGAATTCGCACCATGATACTCTCAGACAATAGTATCAATTCCATAGTACCAGATTTGGATTGGTGCTTGGATGAAAAAGCAATATATCGCTTAAGGATTTTTCATTTTATATATCTAAAGTAAAGACCAACTCTTTCGTACTTGTTCCTGTTAAGACACCAGTGATTTTGTCAAGTGTTTCAAGAATCTGGTCTTTAGATTGTTCATTGACTTTAAGTTTGTTTAACTCGTCAAATAAAAACCTAAGAATCATGAAGAAAATAATGAGATTAAGAATAAGTTAGAACAACCTCTATGTTCAAATTTTGAGCCAGTTTGGTCTACAAGTTCATTTGTGTTTGGCAAAAGACGTTGATAATATGTTTCTTATTACCCTGCAAGATTCAAAAAATTACTTCAAACAGAACTTTGAATTCTGATGGGACAAGTAACGAATAAATTCATTTAAAGCTAACATAAAGCACAAAAAATGCTTACGCTGCATTTTTGGTTGCGCTACCATCTTTGAGTTGAACATTAGAAATGAACGTTTCAAATTTCAAGAACAATGCTGAAAAATATTGAAAAATATTGAAAAACATTGAAAAACATTGAAAAATATCGAAAAATATTCAAACATATAGTATATTTATCAAAAACAAGTGAGTGTTGAATGAAAATAAAAAGCAATAATTTATTTTAGCAAGATTGGGCTGTTTTCAGAAAAGAATTATGCACGGGGGTGGATATAATAAGCTTTTTCTCATTATTTACCCACGTACATTATACAGTTTTGACCCTGCACAAGCGTTGACCCCCAGACAATATATCCTTCAACCTCATGAGTTTCTTTCTGGAATGGCCCATTTTAAGATTTTTACTATAAAGAGGAAGCTTAAAAAACCTTTCATCATAGAAGCATCGTTAGCAGTCAAGTCAGTCACTGAAGCTGAAAAGAAATAAAAAACATTATACATGAATTGAAATTCATTTTAAAAACAAATGAAATTTAAAGGGTTATTATAATTATTTGACTGGTGTTAACTTATGTCGTAGTGTACTTTGGTCAGAATATTCCAAGTAGATAGCCTAGGATGGTTCAGTTAGTTAAAGACTTGCAGTTCTGGTAAACGTTTTTTTAATGAATGATTACCAGGAAGTATTCGAAACAAGAAAGTAAAGATTTCATGAATAAGTTTCATTGCCAAAATATTCAAGAACAAAAATTTTCAATGTTCAACTTGATGAAAAATGACTCATAGAAAACAAACCTTCATCAAGGACGGTATTATCCTCTTCAGCTTGCATCAAGATCTCCACACATTGTTGGCAATCTTCTATACAGCTGGCCAACTCAAACGAGGTCAAATCGAATGACGCATTAGACTCGCATACACCTTCCTGAGTAAAAATATTGATTGGAAATGCCTTATTGAGAGGGGAAACACCACAAATTTCTACACCTCAAATTATACATTCATCATAGACCCCTATCAGCTACGAAAGCCTAGCTCAAGAAGTTTCGTCAAGTTCTATTTTACAGTTCTGAATGAATTGTGAAAATAAACACCTAGAAATTCCGTTCATAAAATTGTAGTATATGACGTGGTAGATTTGAATCTAGATCCATTATATTAGATGTCCAAAAGTCTTGGATCTTTCAAACATTGAAAATGTAGAAAGGATAAAGAGTGAGATAAAATGAGAGGACCCTTACAACGTTGTGGGCTTCATCTAATAAAATGATGGTGTTCGTGAGATCAATACTGTGTGCTGAACGTGCCTGTGGTAAAGAAAAATGCAAGAACAAAAATGAAATCACCAGGGAGAACAATACGAAAGTTGTGGACCTGTTATTTTTAGACCACTTAAGTTTTCCGTAGTAATAGTCTCTTAAAACGAGCTTTGAGAACGAAGCATTGAGACAAAAAATTGTCTCTATTATTCAACCGATTTTTAGAGACTCGGCTTTTGTACTAAAGAACGACATAATGATCTCAAATTGGAAGATGATTTTTATGATGCAATAAGATGTTTACAACGTAGAGCTTGTTTACCTTGAAATCTAATACATAATTATAGGGCATGAAAATAAGGTCTGCTTCTTTCTTCAATTCTCTTGACATGTAGTATGGGCAGAATCTGAAACAAAACAATGAAAAGAAGAGGGTTTTTTTATTTTCAAAAAAATAATTTGGGCTTTTTCCATTGCAAAAAAATAAAGACATCTCTTTAAACTGTGCTTGAGAGTGTTTGGTTTGAAGAAAAAAAGTCGGGTGTTTGCCACCAGTTTGGAATCTTAAACAATACAACTAGTGACAAACACCCGGTTTTTTAGGATGTTTTCGTTCAAAAGATGACGTAATGGATATCATGGATAAGGAATAGGATAAATTATCTTTGCATGACGTTAATGATAATCAGACTGTAAATGTTTTAGTTTAAAGGAGTCAAAAATGAAAAAAAGAAACCGTTTTTCATTGCCCAGGTTGACCAAATCTTCAATATCCATGATTTCGTTTGGAATAACAGTTTTAGAAGCTGAAAGAAAAAAATCAACACAAAACAATATCTTAAATATAAGGAATTGCATCTTTTATGACTGATTCAACACCCTTTGCAATGATCAAAATGTTCTAAATTATTTTTGCACATCACAAACAAACTTAAAAATAACTTAAAATAATAAAAGGTGCTACATAACTAAACCAGCATTATTTAATTCATAGGTATCATAGGCTCAGACAAGCAGCCCTCTACCATACCCTCAATATTATTGTAGTAGAAGCATGTCTTGCTGGAAACTTTTGATCTGCACATGTGCACCTAAAGTTAAAAGAAAATTCTATCAGGTACATTTACTACTTTGAACAAACAAATTTAAATCGACCACGCAACAAAGTACAAATGACATTGTGGGAACATACTGTCTGACTTTCTGGAAAACATTGCCTTTTATGTGCCATCATAGAAGTAAATTGAGCTGAGCCATAAAATAGAATGAAACAGTCTCTCTTCAGCAAAGGCTATTTCTAGTGCCAGATTTTGATACTTGGCAATTGAGCATTATTTTTATGAGCTCAAACCAACCAAAATACAACATTTGAAGAGCATTCATGGGGGGAGACAATTTCTGGACACCCTAGAAAGGCCTATATAGTGGTTATTGTTATTAGATCAATGTTATTGATCAAGAATTATGAGGTAAATCTTACTTTTCCATTATGGTTTTCTTCTTTCATGACTTCTGAATTGATACACATCTGATCACGAGAACCGAGTACACAAATCTTTGGCCTATTGTGAAAACCGGTGAAAAATAAGTTCATATAAAAGAGCAAGTTAATCGCATATCAAATTAATCTGGATCAATACTAATTTTTACCCATTCACTAAAGCTCCTCACATGAGAAAAATTTGTATGGTAACATTGGCAGTTTGAATTCTGCACCAAAATGACAGTGTGAGAAATTAAACCAATCAAATCGCACAAATTTCAACTTGCGCATAAAAAACAATTGGGATTTCGGCCAATCAGAGCATTTCTTCAATTTTTCTTGAAGAAAAATCAATCCAATGTGACCCGTCTACTTTTGAGTCAGGTAAGAATCGGATGTAGACGGGATTCCATCAAATATCAAATGTACTTACGATGTACTAAAAACTTGACTGAAGTATTTTTATTAACCCTTTCCGTGCGGAGGGGTTATTTTTAACCCCCTTTCTATTTGCCGAAGTGTTAAAATAAATGTCATTGCTATTGCCAATGTCGGATATATATGACATATAAATTTTCAACCGCATTGCCGCATGTCAGATTATATCCGACATGAATTTTCTTTCCCTATTTGCTAATGTCGGATATATCTGACATGCGGCAATGCGTTAATTCGTATGAGAGACTAGGGGCAAGTATCATTCCATTGGTCAATAAAAATTAGTTGTATGTTTATGCAATGTTTATGTCAGATATATCCGACATTGGCAAAATAAGAAAACTTTTTTCAGAAAATTGATTTTTTCGGCAAATAGAGTGTACACTTTTTTTAAGGTTGCGGCAAAGGACTTGAAAATTAGCTTGTCGGGTATATCTGACAATGGCAAACAAATTGATTATTTGCATGTCGGGTATATATCCGACAATGGCACGGAAAGGGTTAATAAGTAATCAGGAGAAGTGTGTTAATCTAATAAGTGTTTAATAACTGAGTTGCTGGAATAATAGATATGTGATTTTCCCTAGTTCCTCAAGATTTAGGAAGAAAAAAATATGCACATACGTATATCGTGTATTTTTCAGCTCAGCTACAGCTTGCGAGATCTGTGAATGAGTACGAGATGCGTAAATGATTTTGGGAATGTCTGCAAAACCTAAATACAAAAGATTAAACTCAAGTCAGTGATGTTTTTTAGATAACTCGATTTCATAGTTTTTATAGTTCAGTTAAACTTTTTTCCCAAATTTGCCACAACAGGTATCATTAAATTCCATTCATCTTTCTTGTTTCTTGCATTCAATTCTAAATCTTCAGAAGCTTAAAACTTTAAAAGTCTGGTATAAAATAATGTATATAATTGATTTATATTCAAGGTGTCCCAGAAAAAGGTTTTGGTGTTTGGCAGCCTCTTGGAGCTGAAAAAAAACGTTCATGTTATTAACGCAAATTGGCTTGCCTTGTGTTAATTAAAGCCGCGTTAATTAGATACTCGCCTACATTTATCCTACGTTAATTATTGAACATGTTAAAAAAACCTTCGTTAATTTCATCCCGACTTAATTTTACAAAATGACAATACAATGACTCAGGTAGAATGTAATACTTCTTTAAAAACAATCTTTCGCTCTTAATTACAAATAATGAGTATTGGAATACTGGCAAAATCATATTTTAACAAGCAAATTAGTCAACTAATTCTATTTCATCCAAAATTCGCGTTAATTAAATACCACTGAAAAACTTTGGAACTGTCAATTTGCGTTAATTATTGACCCTTAAAGACGCAAGGTTCTCATTCGCGTCAATAGATGATCGCAGTCTTTTTACCCGCGTTAATGTATGTGTAGTTATTTAAGTGTAATAAAAGGTAATAGGAAAAGCAGAAAAAATACAGTAAATTTTTGGCAATTTTTCAAAAATAAATTCAGAAGACTGTAAAAACATCAAAAAATGCCTAATATGATACTCCTTTTTGATGTATTTTTGTATTTTTTTAAATGATTTTTACTTAAAAAGCTTGGTAACTTGGTAAAAATTGTACCAAATTTGAAAATTAATAGCTCAAAGTTTAAGTTAGACTTTCCTCTCTCTGATGAAATAAAAATATTAATCAAAAAACAATTTTTTCGGCTCCAGGAGGCGACAAAACACCGAAACTTTTTTCTGGCACACCCTGTATATATGAACTGTTCTTGAATGTTTGTAGTTGCTTTGATAATTAAAAAAAAAAAAAAAATAAGAATAGTGAAAAAACCTCTTGTCCATGATCCTTCAGGGTTCAATCCTCCTGCCGCATCTTTCAACATTGATCCCAGTTCGTGTTCATAAGCTTTGTTTTGAATAGTTCCAACTCTCTCCAATTGCAATCTTGCGGCATAAGTTTCTCTCCATGCCAGTGTGGCACAAAGCAAACACAATGTTTTACCAGTACCAGTTGGAGATTCCAAAACACCGTTGAAGCCCTATATGGAAAATTTTGTAGCAACTAATAAAACTTTTTAGAAAAACAGTCACAATATGAGAAAATGTTGGTGCAGCCGTTGAATCTCAACGGTAAATTTTACAACCAAAATAAATTCCAAGTCTCACATAGACAATTTTCTTCCTCTATTAATTTTAAGGTATGTCACCTTCGGAATCGATATTTGAAGCTTTTGAGTCAAATTTCATGATATTTTTTGTAATTTAGGATTTTTTTAGACGTTTAATTCCATATCTCAAAAAAGAATACTTAAAAAAAAAAAAAAAGAGGCAAATTATTTGTCTTTAATATCTTAGGAACATGACCATGTAAAAGAAATTCCCAAAAATCTTCGGCTAAGGGCACTTGGAACTCTTAGAAGCTGACTATATCTGTTTGTTATTTTTCGTACATTTTTGTATCTAAATCATTTTTTCTTTGTTTTTCAAAATTTTCCAAAATTAGGCTTATCAAAATGTAGAATTTCATAATCTTTCTGAAAATATATACTTTTAATATATAAATGTTATGTCATCATAAGTTATCGATGAAAAGATCAAAAGCTTCAAAAATCGATTCCGAAGGTGACATGACATATCTTAAAGATTGAACTTTCAAGAATGGCTCAAATGGTCTGGTAGACTTGAAATCAAGGTCAAACATCTTGAGAGGTTTTTAGATATTGAATGTTCCCTAGCTTGGTTGAAATCAAATTCATACCTCTAAATACCTCTCAATTTTAAACTTTTGCTAACATACATATGTTAATTAATAAATCTCTGAGAAAATAAAAATTGAGTGAATTACAAGCTCTTATCACATTTTTATCTTGTAAACCCAGTAAATACAACAGCTAAAATTTATAGTGCACATGGATACCTTTTGCAAACATTGAATGACTTTTTCCATGTACTTCTTTTGGCAATCATAAGGATCAAATGGAAAATCAACATCAATACCACAAATATCAATATTAACCATTCTTATTTGAAAGATGTGTACAATGCAATTTCTATTTTGTTCCTAGTCAAAAAAAGTCATGCTGTATTTGTTTAAATCTATAACATATTTTGTCATAGAATCCAAAACATTTAAGGCTAAAACTATGTATAGACTTGACCTGCAATAATGCTTTGATGATTTTGAAATTTTTATCTATCAGAGTGCAAAAAATAAGAATTCATTTTCAAACAAATGTGTCATATAAAAGATAAAAATATCCAATCATTAGCTAAAATATTAAAAAAAAATAATCACAATTTTTCTTTTTACATTCTCTGATATTTTAAACTTAAAAAAAATTATTTCTTAAGTGAAATTTACTTTCTGGCTAGTCCTTTAAACATCTTTGTCAATTTCTGACCGCTGTAATAAAGTGATTTTTGAATACCAGCAGTTGAGGAGTTTTTTATAGTTTGTGTTGTACTGGAACGTCTCACAATGTCACTGACACCCTTGGCAAATGATTCTTTTACTTTCTCATTAGGAAGATCAGCAAAACGTTTTTGTATCAAGTCTTTAGCTTGGTTATTCAAATTCAAGTTTCTAAGAACCAATGTTTTCAAATTCTTTGGCAGTCCTTGTAACAGCTCAAACCGTTGAATTGGGTCCATATCTTGTGTGATCAAAGAACTATCATGGCTAAGATTAGACATATTTTTCATAATGGGATCATAGAGGTTACAAAACTTGTCTATGTTTGGTGTCACAATATTTTTAACTTTTCCTTTGTCTTCACCAACAACCATTCTAGGATCACCAGTATAAGAAAGACCGGCTATCTTGATAAACAATTCTTCCATTGAACATTTCTCATCCAACAAAAACAATGCTGTTAAAACAGCTGATTGTAGATTTGCTGATAATGGTTTATCGATAAGAGGGTTATCCAACCCCTTCAAAGTATACACTGGCTTGTGAAGCCTTCCAGCTATGTACAAGTCTTTCCAATCTAACAGATCATCTACAAACATTTCCGTGTCAATAATTCCATACTTGATTAGGCGGTTATCAAATTCTACACAAGTATTAAAAAACACACCAGCTCCAAATTTTCTTTGGTAATCAGAAAGCCATTTTGGTCCAAGACGTTTGACAATGGAATAATGATCTGGATATTTCTTGAGAGTTTGTTGGTGCCATGAAAATGCATCATTAACCACAAAAATAAAATCAATCATATTGTCTTTGATAGACTGATGTCCACTTTGCTTGAACACACCTGAGCCATACGCACAAGCATAGCGTATACCAGGGGAGAATGCAGAAACCACATTGGAAAGATAATTTTTTGTCTCTGAATCTACAATACTCATTTTCTTACCTAGTGTATGAAAAAATGTATATAAAAGAAATTAAACAATTTCAGTAAAATTTACCAAATAATTTTTTTCACTTTTAAGTTTTCATTTGGATAGAAATGATTCAATTAGTGCGAAGTCTATCCCTTATTAAATATTGTAACACAGGCCTGCACTGACCTGAGTTTTATAATTTTTAATATGGTTGGCCAGAATGCCTGTTTTGCAATATGGCTAATAAAATAATAAGTATATAATTATGCAATTATTCTAAAATTACAAAATATTAAATTCAAAAAATTATATTATTATAGAATATCCCTAATTTACAGAATGAGATGCTGGATTATAATCTGCAGATTTGTGATCCGCTGGATTTGCTTTCGCTTCATAGTTACATATTGTCACACCATGTTTATGAGCTTTCATGAAGTCCCCTTTGAGTCCTATATAATAGACTTTAGTTGTATCTTCTCCAAAATTAGTAGGAAAATGAATACTTAAATGTTCAACGTTTGCAAACCTTGCAATAGTTGGTATATATTCCAAAACACCTTTATGGTCTGGTTGCATGTCAAATTCTTGGTATGCTTTTCCACTAGCGTCGTCAAAAGTCATGTTAGGTCTGTTTTTGAAAATCCTCATTTTTGATGGATGATAGGAATCTTCACCACCAACAACAATGATTCCTTTTAATTTCACTGACCCTGTAAAACTAAAAAAAGGAATTCAAACTTTTTTTTAAAGTTGCTTTGTAAAAATGTAATTCTAAGTGATTTATTGTATACCAGTGATAAAGAGTATATATATAATATTAAAATAAAAAAATAAGAATATTTTGAGCAAGTTTCCTTTTGTGAACCTATATAAATATAGTGTAGTGCTTCCAAAAGTGAATTTTTTATAACAATTGGATTGCATTAAAAATCTATGCAACCCTATAAACATGAATATCACTTACGGTATATTGAAAAGAAGTTCCTCATCACAGTCACTTTCAACAAGCTAAAAGATTAACAGTAGTTTATTAACTAGGGGTAGTAAATGATAACGACTATTTAAGAACTATATTCAAACTATGTGACCTTCCACAGGATTTGTGATACAATTTCACTTGCTGATCCTTATAAAGATCTCATAAATCCTTTTAAGGATCATGATCCATAAATAAGGATCTAATTCCGTAGTTTTAAGATCTGATCACAACGTTTTTATTTAAAGATAATTTTGTGATTTAATTAGGATCCACACGATCTTTGTAAAGATCAGTGTGATTTTATTCCAATTTGATCTTCTAGCCTCAAAATTGAGTAGAGCAAATGGTATATTAGCAAAATTACGACACTTTGTACCAATAAGTTTATTTATTGTCAACTTGAAAAAATAAGAGCAATCTGATTGGCTAAGAGAGAAGCCATAAATCCGATATTTCATATTTTT
>JAUJPO010076685.1:0-11108 GCA_032270745.1 Tiaropsis multicirrata
CAGGAACTCTTCAGGGATTTCAGTTGATATTGCTTTTGGGTGAAATTCGGTAGTTTTTGCCATATTTTGATATTTTTATGCGCTATGCTTTAAGCATTATGTGTTATGCATTATGCAATATGCATTATGCATTATGCATTTTTCATTAGGTGTTATCCATTTTTCATTATGTAATATGCATTATGCATTTTGTACAACCAAAAAAATAAATTCATGATGGTAGTATAAAACGTACAAGCAGTACGCAGAGGGTGAAAAAATACATGCGAGGGTGGACTAACAAAAGAATTTACAGAGAAGAGCTCTTTTAAGGTAAAATGCTATACGTTGAGAGGCCAAATTGAAAAACAGTCAGGAATATTGGCAAGTTTTTGTCCTCACTCGCATCTTTAAAATCCTGTAATCAAGAGTTTCAAGAGTTGTAGAAAAATACCATTTGAACCAATTGTAATTTTTTTTGCATGAATGAAATTGTGTACACACTAGACCAGGGAGTATAATAGAAGGCTAAGAATAATAGGAATTTAATTTTGAAAGTTCTACTTCATGAAGTGAGGATGTGGCAAATAAATTGAATGCCATTTCTTTATAAAGTTGCCCCAATTGACTGACAAGGCGAGAAAAATTTGTTTTTTCTACAGGCACAATCGACCCTGTATTTGCTGAAAACAAAACAACGACCCACCGACCTATTTATATCTGCATGTAGATCAATTAATTAAATTTGTCACGCCTAAGTATTATTTGAACAATTCTATCCAATTTTTATGTTCTTCCTGTCTTAGCTCTTTTAAAATAAAGAACTAAAAAATGACACGTGATACAAAAGAAAAATTGCTCATACAAATGAGTTACATGACATTGCAAGGGTCATACTGACCCTATCTTTGTGACCCCCTCCCTAATTCTGACACCCCTATTTAAAAAAGCCTCTTTCCTTTTTTGATGAATTTTTTAATAGGTGGAAAGATAGAAGGTCAAAGTTGCATCTATTATACTAAGACGCTAATTTGCTTTCCATATGTAAAACTACATTGCTGCCGAATTCTTTTCTAAAAATGACCCGCAAGAAGACCTTGCTATGCTTTGACGTCAATCATTACTTAAAGAGAGAGAGAATTTCTTTTCAAATTGAAATTACTTGCCTTTTTTACTTGTGTTAATTTTGATCCAGGGACTTATTCCAAAGAAAGGACAAAAAGAAAAAATAGATCTTAAGAAATCCTCTGCAATTATAACTTTACCACAATCTTTAGTCCTTTATTAAAAACAAAGAAAAGAAGAACATGAAAATTGTGCTGGATAGAATTGTTCAAATAATACTTATGTTTCAATAATTTATGAAAATTTAACCCAATCTCATCCATACAAAAAAAATTAGTCCTATTTTAAGAGTTTTGCTCAATCACCTAGTGTCTAAGACAGAGATTAGAGACAAAAAACACCAGCTTTTTACGGAAGATGATGTAGTTTCCTAAATTTTTAATATCTTTAGTTAAAATACTGTTGTATCATGCACTATACACTGAGCACAGTGATACTCACAGAAAGAACATAAATCTTTTTATACAGAAATAGTGTAAAATTGATATTGTACATAAAAATCCCGTATGAATACATATAAAAGTTATCAAGAGACGAGTCAATAGTATTACGATATATACAAAGATAAAAGAAACTAAAAAAAACAAACTTGTACACAAAAACATTTAAACATAATTACAAAAACCTAACTGTCACAAGGCAGTAGTTACACACCTGTACAGTCAAGATACATACGTCTTGACAAAACTGAACACAAAATCAATCATGAATGAAAAATATCAATATCAAGGCCAGAATAATGTTCTTTCGTTCACAACGATAAGTAAAAACAAAAACCTAAAACTATCATGAGGCAGTTACATTTTGGGTTACGTTAGGGTTGGAGAAAAAAACTATTGCGAAAAATAAATTGGTCGCAAAGTTAGTTACAAAAAACGAAAAGTTATTAAAGTAATGGTATATCTATGGTATAGTTTCCATTTAAAAGGAAAACATTGTTTAAGTGTATCTCATTTTGAAACTTTTGAAACTTTTCTTCTCAATAGCAACACTTTCTTCTATCTTTTTTGCTGCAATTTAATTTGTTTTTATGTAACTTGCAAACGTTTCTACCTGATAAGTCTGTTGCCATGATTGTGCAAATAATAAAAAATATTGATCTTTGAAACAATATGAAACCGTCATTCAAGATCAAATAAGACTGGAAAAAAGTTTTACGACCAGGAACCTTTTTTTGGATTTTAACCCCACTTGAGGTTGGTTAGGTCCATAGTCAGTGTTTTATAGCGATTGCTAAATTTCTAGTCAATATTTTCCTAAACATCCATTAAAAAACTTTTTGGTAAAAATTAAAAAACATTGTTGGGTGGTTGTTAATTCAGTACCAAAAAGTGACAAAAACCAAAGAGCGTTAAAGAAGTGAATGAAGCTCAAAATGAAATTTGGTCATACTTGTCAAAATGATAACACAAAAACTTTGGATGACATCATAATCTCAAAATAGGCAAATATATATACATTTTTAATGATAAATTGAGATACCCTTGGTCAAAAGTTCAATTGGAAGAGACAGAACACAAAAAGCTACCATAAGTCAATATGTTTCCAATTAACTTTATTAAAAAGTTGGGAATAAACCATACAATAGAGTTATCAAAAGTTTCTAATCAGAACTTGCATGACCTTGTCTGTGTTTGAAACAGCAGACAGATGAGAAGCTAATCTAACTGATTGATTTTTTATAAACTGTTACATTCGAATTGTTAATCTTTTTATGAATGATCTCAATCACTACTTTTTAATCACTTTTCAACTATTTCTCTGGCAGACTGTTTTTACCAGATGTTATAAACAGCTACGCATGTTTTTTTTAATTACGTTTTGTTGTAGTCCTTTCAAACATAAAAGCCTTGGAAATGAAATCATTTAATGATTTTTGTTAATGTTGAAATTTCTGTAATATTCTGTCATCATTGAAAAAACAGACTTCTAGAGGCGTAGTTTAGAATATTCTGTGGTCCACCTTCTTGTTTTGGCTCTATTTCCATCATTTTCATTTTAAAAGATGTCTTGCAGACCTCGTTTTTCAACTTAATGATTGGAATACAGAATGGTATTTTTTGATTCTATTTTTAGGATGTGAAAAAATGATATTTATTAAAATGAAATTGAGTTATGTATATTTCGGATTGATGTATTACATTTTCTTCTTTAATGTGGATCACCGTAAGTGTTTATTACAATAAGACCTTAGCTCTTGACTTTATTGTTAATGTTTTTGTTAAGTTAAACTTTTTGGCTTTTGCTTTGGCTGCAAAAGAGCTGAGGAAATTATGTATATGAGATTAATAAATATACTGTAATTCTGTCTTTAAGACTGTTTTATAAGCTTTGAATGCAAAAAAAATTATAAAATCAAGAAAAAAAGCTTTTTCTTCTTTATCATCAAGTTTATGAACCCATCCACAAAATATTGAAACCTGACTCATCTTTTTTTCATAGGCGTGGAAGCAGTCGAATGTAATGGTGTAACATGTCCCATTTACAGTTATTGTGATTTACAAACCAACAATTGTACATGTATTGACATCAGTACACCACAACGTCTACAATGCGGTAGTGATGGCAACACATACCCTAGCTTACAAGCGTTACAAAAACATGCATGTCAAATGAATAAGGCAATTATAGCAAATAAAGAAGGACCATGCTACAGTAAGGGATATTTCATGAATTCAATGCAAATTCCAAACAAATTTGATTTTATCAGATGAGGAGAAATTGTTGCGAGGGGCAGTAAAATAGATTAGCCGAATATATTTTAACCTCTCAAGGCCTAGTCTCCCCCTCCCCCTTATGACCAAGTAAAATACGTTTCTAGATTTTCTTTTTAGATTGTTCTGATTCAAGATGTCATGCTTACACTACATGTGATGCTAAAACTAATGTCTGCGTATGCAAGCCTGTGTTTGAGGTCTATGCTCCAGTCTGCGGTTCTGAAGGCAAATCAAGGAAGACCTATGACAGTATATATCATTTAAACCATACTGCTTGTATGGAGGAACGTGATATTGTAAAACTGTATGATGGTTTCTGTAAAGGTTCGTGTTGTAAACTCTCTATAATAGATATCCTGATGATAAACGCTTCGTTGCAGCCTTGTCCGTCTTTTTACATGACTTAAAGCTGAATACATCCATGACCTCAGAGGGTAGCTGACTTTTCAGTCGGAAAGCTTAACCGCTCTGACCATAGTGAAAAATTGGTTTTGGAATTTGAAGATAAAACCTTTTGTTCTTGACATTTTTAGGAACATACTGCTTAAGAAATCAATGAAGTATGGACCTTAAAAAGACGTGAAAAAGACGTTAATCGTGTACTTTTTACAAAAATGCTTAAAATCTCGATGGGGAAAAGAGCTTTTTCCGTCGGATCTTTTCTAAAGTACTCACAAATAGTTGTGTTATTTCGACTTTTGCGGAACATTTTTCTCGTACAACTGAAAAACTGATGAAAAACACTATTTTCCAAATTTTGAGACAAAGAAGAGCTGTTACAAAAATTTTCTGCAAATTTATTTTTAGTTCCAAAGTAGACAAGTCATCCGAACCAAAACAAAATAATTTAAATGTTCATTTTTCACCTAGAAGAAGGTCCCTCAAAGTTAAAACTTTTACACTTCTTCGCAAAAGTCTTCAATTTCTTCTTCGTCAATTTATTTCATTGCGACTTTATATTTTTAGATATAAAAATGATTGGCCTAACAGAAAATGTATAACACAATATATACTTTAATGGCCTATAATTACCTTTAAATTAACATTTAATGCATCACAAATTACGCAAATTCACTATGGTCAGAACCCTCAAGCTTACATTTTGCCCAGTAAAGTAGTACGAAAGCTCTCTATTAAAAATATATTTTTCACTAATTCCAGGAAACCCCTGCGTCAATTTTAAAGGGAATTATGTTAACTTTCAAACTTTGTTTTTAGTGAATTATGAGTATATTGAATTTTTAGGGCCTGGTATCTGTGGACATTCATCATGTCCGGTATACAGTGAGTGTGACCGCATCACCAATAAATGTGAATGCAGAAAGACAGTGAATTTGACCACAGCTGAGGTGTGTGGATCGGATAATGTGACTTATCAGAATGAAGATGCTTTGAAAGCAACTGCATGTCATCAGAACAAGACGATATTAGTTCAACACCCTGGTTCATGCTCTATCAGTAAGTTGTTGTCCTTTATTATTGTTTTAAATGTTTTAAGAGAAGCTTGTTTTCTTAAGTACCTGATTTATCAATTGTTTATTATTATTCAACAAAAATTATTTTGTTTTTGGACACAACAGTTGTGCACCAAATAAATGCTTGTTATGTTAATTACGCGAAACACAAATTCTCTTCTAAAATCAGTTTTGCTTTTATGATGAGTCAAAATATGAACCATTTGATTTCTTTTGTTGTTGATAGTTTGTGCTGGTGAGACATGTTCTCTTCACCAGAAATGTGATGTCACAACAGACACCTGCAAATCCAAATGTGTTCAAGGAAATAATGTTACCGCTGAAGTTTGTGGCAACGACGGTGTGACGTATAGGAACGAAGATCACTTGATTTACGCTCTTTGTATGGGTTATGGTACGGGAAAGAAGCACAATGGCAAATGTAAACAAGGTACCCTCTTTTATTTCCTAATCTGCCTGTGTTAAGAGGAATACCCGATCTATAGTGTTAGGAACTGCTTTGTTAAGGTCAGTTTTCACTCATCCAGACTCGTATAATTGTGACACTCTCCAAAAGCTTGGCCGTTGTTAATAACAACATACGATGCCATACGTTTGGTGCTTTTTTTGGTGATTTGTAACATCTGCATGTTAAAACGATCGTTTTATATCAATTGTATACCTCTTGGTCTCGAATATTTCAAACGATTTTCCCTCCTTACAGTAATCAAACTTCAGGTTGACTCTAACAAGTGATATAGAAGAGTAAACAAAACAAAGAGAGCGGAGTAGCCAAACACTGTTTGCTCTTCTCATTACCGTCTTATTAAAACAACAACTATCTTAGAAAGCATTAACGGATGGGCTTTACAAAAAGGGGACCAACGTTTTTTCTTGTAAGAAAGAGAAAGAGACCATTTAAAAGAATTGTCCCTTAATTAGCTCTATTTATTCACTTATATTCAAAAGCAAAATTGCCCAAATGTCTTTTAGGTAGCATGATAGCATTAAGTAGCTTGGAAAAAGTTGTTCTATTGTCGTACTGTGTTGTTATTTCTGCAGGAGTTTCCTTGTAAATTTTTTCTTATAGAAAAATGTTGTTCTCTAAACAAAAGCCCCGCCGGGTAAACATCCTTTTATTAGATGACTGTTCACCCGATATTGATCTGAAAAGTCAAAACACAAAAAAATACTGAAACAAAAAGTTTATTTCAAACATTAGAAGTGACTTCTATTTAACCTAGAGCTGATTGCAGTTAGCTGACCATCATTATTTCTAGTCCGTTGCTTTTGAAAAACTACAATATTGGCATACTTTGAAGAAACTTGTTTACCACACCGAAGCTTGCAAGGAAAATCTTTTAAGAGTTTCCTTGTAGACAGCAAAGATTTTAAATCAGGTATACGTTTGTTGGCGTGCATATCGGGTATCAAGAAAGAAAAGGAACATCAAGAGTAGAAATGACTGAACTGGTTGTTACCAATGGGTTTTTACCAATGATTGTTTTCTGATGACACTCGGGATATTATTATTAACGACATTCAGACTAAGGGTTAATTTATACTCATGACGTGTTCGTTTTCTTCCTTGGATACTCCCATAGAACTACTTGCTGTGTCTTGTTTATAAATGTCATTTACCTCTGGCAACACACAGGTGATGATAGGTTGATGATATATATCTTGGTGGGTGTTGGAGCATTTGTGTTAATTATGGTGATCGTGTTGACCACTATTTGTTGCATACGTAGAAGAAAAGATGTAAGCTGATTTTTATATCCTACATAATTGAAATTGACTTGTTAACTTTTACTGCAATTTTTGATGGACATCCACTTCTTAAAAGCTCTAAACTATCTTTCCCAAAACTCACTAAATCTGGTATCTTTTGGCCGTCCTTCGGATTACTGGCTATAGTAAAGAGACTACCTTTCATACATTGAAATCATCTTCAGTATTTCTAATACTTAATATCCCCTAGATCTAGTTTACCTCCCATTTCCTTGTTTTGATTTTGATTTTGATCTTTGAAATCGTTGGAAAATTGCATGCTCAGTTATTCTTTTCTATTTCTTTCTTTTTTTAAGAAGAGGGCGCCATCAAAATCAACACACAATGGCAATGACTATGAAGTCCCTCTAATGTAGATACAACATATAGACATTTATGCTTGTTTTGAGATGTCTTTCCATGCATGAAAATCAATATTAACATTAGGCCTGCTTTGGCACATTTTTCTTTTCTCTCATGTAGATAAACTATGGTGTTGACATAAGACTCCTAAATTTAGAGTTTTTTATTTATTTTTGTGTTTCAGCCTATACCTACCCCAAGGACTTTTCATGTAGACAGCCCGTAGACAATGACACCCTTACTTTAGGTTTATGTTTGTTTTCATTTACACTAAACAAAGAGGCGCTCCACATAAAAGCTACCAATGTCTTGTAGTCATCTCGCCCATAGAAAGTCTTCTTCTACAAGTGTATAGACATAGTCTGTCTCTTGTGATCTTGATGTAGATAATGGCTGCTAATGTAATGAAGAGTTTATTCTTTAGTTGTTGTTGTCACCGAGCACTTTAAATGTTAAAATTTCACTAGAATTTGGCTAGTGTAGATTTTAGGGTTTGAATAAGATGATATCATGTCTCATAATCAATATTTTTTTCATTTCAATGACAAACCGATGTTTAGTTGATAGCTTTTTTTATAATGACAAACCTTTTTTAATATTTATACACAGCATTTTTATACGTATATATAACCAAATTCACTTAGCTTGTAAATTATTTTTTTGTTTCAATTGAGAGTGAAATATTTTGAATTTATTATTTAACTTTTTGAGAAGTCAATTTTAATAATTTGAAATGATTGAAAACTATTCTTGAAATGCTTCATAGATGTTCAACCTTTTTAAACTTTTTTACAGTTTACAATCAAAATAAATAACAAGTTTGGTCGTCAGTAGACCATCATCAGTTTAATTTTGCAACTAGTTTTCATGTGGGAACCAGTAGCAATTTTGACACAAAGTTGAAAATGGTAGAAGTTAAATCACTAAATAACTTATCCTTTATTTTTCAGTACTTGATTGCAAAATAAAGAATGTGTTGGATTTTCAACTCAGTCGTCGCTATCATTTTGATTTGTGCATCATCAGGTAAGCAAATTTTATCATCATGTAACTATTTTCAAGATATCAGAAATTTTGTTTATATTGACCAGGAGGGGCAACTAGACCAGAGGCTCAGGCTGAAAAGTCATCATGGTATGGAATATTTTCCCGCATCGCTCAAGATTCTGTCGATTTCATTGACGTCGCTTGGATAAAAGTTTGTTACTTGTTTTAAGTTTTATTCTTCCTGAAGCTACTTCTTGGGTTTATCATCATCATTGTATCATTTAACATGAAAAGTTTCGGATTCAGAATAATTTTTGGCTACGAATAATTGTTCTCTTAATGTCATGAGAAGTCTTTAATGAGAATTCATTGAAATTTGACACCACAGTTAATATCTTTTTGTAGAGAGTAGACTTATGGTCGGTTTTATTTTTGTTGGTCTTAAGTGGTTTTTGAAGGATTAAACATGTGGTTATTATATCATGATGATTGAACTTTGAATACATTAGACAACTTCTCGTGCAGTAGTAACTCATCAACAAACCAACGTTGTCAATAGGTTCTAAATGTTTTCATATACAACTTAATTTCTTGGGTTTCAACTTCTTTAAAACACTCTGTCACTGATATCTCCTTCAGCAACTAGATGTGGTTTCATAGAATGCCCCTTATATGCTGAATGCCAACCATCCACCAATCAATGCATTTGCCCTAGTGTGGATGACCACGACAAAATATATCAACCAGTTTGTGGTAGTAATGGCTTCACTTACAATAATGAAATTGAACTGAAAGAATTTGCTTGTAATAATCATTTGAATGTTCACGTTGCTAGAACTGGCAAATGCCCGAGTAAGTTGTTTTTAACGAATCAGTGGAAGTAATTTATTGTTCTTTATCATTAATTCAAATGTTCTATTTCACCTTTTAAGGTCTGGTAACTCAGTTAATCTTCTGTTCGAACAATAACCTTTTGTTCATTATTATTTCATCTATAGAAGATAGGATCGTGATTTCGAAAAAAGTGTTTTTTTGGGATTAGAGACGCTATATATCATTGTAGGTCTACTGGATGAATAAAATAATGGTTGAATAAGTTCTTGACACATTTGACTTTTTTTTCAAAGCATCGCATTTAAAACAAGATGAGGTGATATACTTTTTAAGGATATTGAACTTCTGCGACTATTTTAGACAGAGCTGCTTGAGTTTACCTGCTATTCATAATTGGCCCATAAATTAACCTGTGTTCTTTTGTACGTTCACTCGTTCGTTCAAGGGTTGTTTATGGTCTGAATGGTTGATTTCATTATATTGCCATTCTTTGCTTACCAGCCATGTAGGTCCATCAAAGTGTCACTTGTTTTTCATTACAGAACAATACCGTTGTTACAGTCCAAACTGTCATCCAGAATCAATATGTAATGTCACAACCGGAAAATGTCAATGCCCGGATTTTGATGCTTCCGTATATCAACCAGTCTGCGGAACAGACGGCAAAGATTACGGGAATAAAGAGGAATTAAGATATGAAGCTTGTATTAGTGGAAGCGATGTCAAAATTGTTGTCTATAATACTTGTAAATTACGTAAGTGGAATTGCTTTACTTTCTCTTCTGTTTATGACGTCCACTGCCAGTTTATCTTTATTGCTTTTATTGCTGCTAAACTTTCAACAAAATATTTCTTTGTAAAATGCGAGTTTAATTAAGAATGGTCGTTCATATGTGGAAGTACTCATTGAAATCATTACCCATTGAAACTTTATTTTTCAGGTGTATCAGCAATTCAGAATGGGAATGTAAATAACGAAGGAAGTTCATCAGTTAATGTAGCGGTACCTGTCACTATATGTGTTATAGTTGTCATACTTGCTATTGGCATTGCGTGGTTCTTCTATCACAAACGTACACGAAATACAGTAAGTATCCTTTATTGTTAAGTTCTGACCAAAAGGTCAAAAATATTCTTGACTTACCCTAAAGTTATTTATCATGAAATTTCATCCCATAAAACTTTCCTATGGCTGACTAATTTTTTATGTCCACTTATTTTACAAACAAACATTACAAACAACATTATTGCAATTTCAATCCCCAGTGCAAATAGTTCAGCATAATTAATTTATATCCGCACATCCTGACAAAAATATTTTCCAACTGGGCAGCGAAACTAGGGTGGGCTATAGCTTGGTAAATTTTCGTAAAGCCTCTGCATAATCTTATATTTTTCATTTTCTAGTTTAATGTATCGAAAAGAAGCAATGATGTTTTATTGAGCTGACACCGACCAAAATGAATAAATGTAATATGAAATTTCAATATATCATCAAACTCAGAATATATTTTCAAGAGTGTAATAACTTTATTTCAATAAAAATTGGCTTTTCTGTTTCTTTTCGATACTTTTGATGCTCAACATGTGAACATATTAATTTTAATTTTACGAAGCCTTCTTAAATCGGACCACAAGGTCAGTATCCCCCCCCCAGATTTTATCTATCTTTATGGTTAGTACACCCCTGGATTAGTAGGTACCTTGGTCAGATCCACCCTGGTGAAAAACACCTGTCAGTTGCATCAGGGTTTGTGAAAAGAGGAGACGAAATGACGGATCTGTCTTTGTTCGAGGTTTGAATACATTTGTTTTAAAAAGCGTGCATTTCTTTTATAAATTTACAAAAGAAAGCTAGATTCATCCAATGAAAACGGGA
>JAUJPO010076696.1:0-11107 GCA_032270745.1 Tiaropsis multicirrata
ATTTTTTTGAATTTTCACGCCATCACGCCGTAAAAAACCCCCGATCACGCCATCACGCCAATCGCTGGGGGGGCCTCCTAGAGGTATACAACCCAGTGAAAAAAATGACAAACAAAGAGTTAATTGACCCCGAAAAGAGGATTATCCCTAAAAAATCAGAAATACCATCGATTGTAGAGCACTTTTACCAAAAGCTCAATGGCGAAGGAGCCAACAAATTGTACGTCAGAACAAGAACCAAATTCCACGGCATTCCAAGAAGATTCATTCAAACATGGCTGAACAGAAATAAAGATCACTGTCAACAGAAACCTCTTTTTAAGAATAAAAATAAACTTCAACCAGTAGTGTCAAAAACAGTCCAATCCCATAACCAAATTGATTTGGTTAATATGGAAAACTATCCCGTCATCGTCGGAGATAAAACGTATAAGTATATACTATCTGTTATTGATGTTTTTACTCGGTTCGTACAGTTGAGGCCCTTGACATCAAAAGAACCTACTGAGGTGCTCAATCATATTATTCTCATCTACAGGTAAGAAACTTTTACTCTGTTATTATTGACAGTCCTTATATTGTGAAACCAAATTTAATGAACGCCAAATTTACTTGGTTCTCTATTACAGTGCATTATATGTGTAATTTTGGTTTAGGGTCCTTGACCAAAGAAACCCAAATTAAAGCAATTTGATACTTTTGCCAAGTTTTTTGCATATTTTCACATCTATTTCGTTGCGTTTTGACAAATTTTGTCCATTTTCGACCTGCTTTAATTTGATACTTTTGCCAATGTTTTTTGCATATTTTCACAAATATCTTTATTTCGAGGCGTTGTGACAATTATTTGAGTGTAAAATGTCCATTTTCGACCTGCTTTAATTTTGGTTTAGGGTCCTTGACCCAAGAAACCAAAATTAAAGCACTCATAATTTGATACTTTTGCCAATGTTTTTTGCATATTTTCACAAATATCTTTATTTCGAGGCGTTGTGACAATTACTTGAGTGTAAAATGTCCATTTTCGACCTGCTTTAATTTTGGTTTAGGGTCCTTGACCCAATAATTTAAGAATTTTAAACTGAATGATTGAAATATCTCCTTCAAGTACATTTTTAACCTTATTCTCGCTAATTTCAACATTTTAAAGCTATTCGAGCTTTCATTAGGCAAATATTTACAACTGCAGTGCCAAAGTTACAGGGAACTACTTCTTTGACATATTGCGGTGTCTCAGTTTATCCCCGATTTTCGGAGATGGAGATAGTTAGCTATACCGATGCTCCTTTCGATTCTTCTACATGATACTTTCCTCCATCTGAATTAAATCGTCTTGTATGGTAGACTAGGTTTTCCTTAGCTATTTCATATTTCCGGATAATATCTCTAGATATTTCCTAGTGTAATATATTTTCGCTTCATTTGATTTTTTATTTTGAAAAAAAGCCTAAAAATGAGTTATTCGCCATCAAGAAATAATTAAGACGAGTCGTATTTTGCAATTTTCTAAATAGATTGCTTTACAAACTTTCAAATTCAACTATTCTGAGCACTTTTAGGCCACCATTTTGAGGTGATACTGAAGGTTTCCCACTTGAGCATAAAGTTAGAGTTAGTTAGTTCCCTTAAATGTATTTAAGTGTATTTTCGTTATTACATTTTAGAGTATCACTTACGGTCATCCCGAAAGATGAAGAAATTTTCTGATTCTTGGTTTACTGAATCCATTTAGGTAAGATTACATTGAATTTTTCAAACAGTCTCAGTGTCATTGAGCGTTCAAGGCTTTGCCGTGACAGCCTTTATATCAAACTTTCTCAAATATTCAAACACATTTTCTTTCGATGAGCCTACAACTTTCTTTAGGAGTTGTTTGCACGGTTCTAGGAAATTGAAATTACTCCAACGCCCCCCCCCCTCCCCGCAGACAGAAGGTGCGACTTTCCAATGGGAAAATCCGGGATGATTTTTAGGCCGATTTTCCAGTGTGTAGGGGGTCTCGAGGGGGGGGGGTCTAAGCGAAATGACTTTAATGACTTCTTTTCTTACTCTCCAGCGACGGATAGCGACGGTTTTGATGCACAAGAATACGACAAACAATTTGCTAAAGTGCAGGAAATGCGTCAGTCAAGCATAGATCATCAAGCAAACTACAATCGCAAGATGGTCGAGCGTCATGCGGCTAAACATAGCTCGAAAGTATATTCGGTTGGTGATGAGGTCCTTGTTAAAAACCCAAAAATAAAATCACGCCGTGGAAAACTTCCTTTAAACGAACCACGGGCATTCAAAGGGAGAATTACAGAACTGAAAAGCAAAAATTACCGTATCATATACGAGACGGATTGTGGTGAACAAGGCAGTGATTTGTTTGCCATTGCTAACATCACCATTCTACTCGCCGTGACCCACATAAAACCGTAAGAGCCGATGATAACGACGAGGAAAGTGCCGATGAAATACGCTACCGGGAAGCTATGGAGGATTTGGAGGCACGACTCGCTTCATTTGAGATGCAGCCCGTTGAGACCGTTGGAGACGGAAATTGCTTCTTCCGGGCTGTCTCGAGAATGATGTATGCAAATGAAGAGCAGCATTTATTGATTCGCAAACAGACCATAGAAAAGATGAACGACTTTCCAGAGGACTACGTCGAATTCATTGAAAATAACGAGTCCTTTAATCGTTATATAAATAGAATGGAAATGGACGGAGCATGGGCTGATATGGCAATCATTCGTGCAACTGCCGAAGCAATGCAGGTGGAAATCCATGTAGTAAGTTCAGCTATGGACCATATTGCAACATTCACGCCAGATCAATACACTGAAACCATCTTCCTTGGACAGGTGATGAATGTGCATTACGTTGCAACAACAACTATAAGGCAACCTCACACTATACCTTATGGTGGAATAACAAGCGATGGGATTAGCCTGCAGAACACGTCAGCTGTAGATGTTAGCCTTACATGGTTATTCAACTTCTTAAAAAGAAACTCCGATTTTTGTCAAAAAATTCAAGATTCTAAAGTCTCTACAATTGTAAAGATGATTAAAAGCTTTAATCAATTCCGTGCAGGAAAATCTGCCGAAGCGAAAAAGACATGGTTAGAACTCTTAAGAGGTAGAAAGTACCCCTTGTCAACATCAATTATCAATACACATGATATACTTAATGTCACATGCCTTCGACCTTTTCTTCAGATCAACGGTTTTAGTTCTTTCAATTTTCGCACTTCATATGGCCGATGCAGTTCTTCGAATTGTGAATGGAGTCTTCCAGAAAGTGCAGACAAGGAGCTTGATATTACTTCAATAGATGCAGTAAAGAGTTTTCCTTTGCTTGAACGAGAGAGATGTGCGTCTTGCGCTGGCCATTTCGATGCAGAAAACAAATTGACAGTTGCATCACCGTTTTTAATGATTTATGGTGATGGTAACTCTATAAAAGACTTTCCTGAGATGATCTCTTTAAAACACACCGATAAACTTCTTGATTTCAGTCTCCAACTTATTACGCTTAAAAGTAATAACACAGATAAACTTTATTACAGTTCTTTCATTAACACGGGGAAACACACTGGACGTTCTTTGATGAACTTATATCTGGAAATCCTATCAGGAACTTTTACACTTTACCAAACGATACGGAGCAACAGATCTCATTGGTTATTTACGTGTGCTTCAGCCTACTGCAATCAATTGTTTCAATTAGCCAAACACAAAGAAAACGAGCAAAAAAGTCCACTCAAAACCGCTCTTCGAAACGCACCAAAGGTTCAAAACCAATAGAGGTCGAAAAAAATCTCACTGAGCGTGAGTACGTTCAACTTATTCGCCGAAGAACACTGGACCAGTTTGTTGAATTCGACAGGCATGTACAGCAAGTTCCGGGAAAAGGAAAAAGTTTTCTCAACGAACTGAAAATCAACATAAGCGAAAATGGATTGAAGCGGCCTATTAACTTGTCCGTGTGTAGGAAAACCGGAAGAGCATACGTGCACGACGGTAACCATCGTATGGCAGCATTGAAGGATTTGGCTGTCGAGTGGGTTCCTGTTTGCTGCACGTACTTTTTTATCTGTCCAGACACAGATACATCAATGCCTCACGTCCCTCAAGAGAATGTCGCAAACTTCACCGACTACCCAAAACCGGAAAACATGGGCTTTGAAGCAAAATCCCTACAACATTATTCCGGTATTCTATCTCCTGCCGGTGACAGGAAATTGGCTGAATTTTGATCGGTATTTGTGTAACAAAATGTCGATTTTCGGTGTCAAGCATCATGACTTTACACCCCTACAAATGTGAATTTCATCAGAATATCATCTATGTATCATCAGAATGCCATCTGATTTCTAAAATCATCTATAAGTCATCCAAAAGTCATCCACTGGATGGTGTTTTCGTTTACTTTTTCAAAAAGTCATCAAAACATCATCCGAAAGTCATCCATTTGATGGTAAAGTCATCCAATGCTTGTTGATGGCTTTCTGATGCGATCCAGATGGCGTCTTGATGATATCATCAAGATGTCATCTATATTTGTAGGGGCATACTTCCTAATAGATTTTAACTCGTGTTTTCATATAAAAACCTTCCAAAAATGAAAAAAAAATTAACTAAATGACCCTTTTGTATCTCAGCTTTCTTAGATGAATATTTTAGATTGCTTTTAGCAGGGCCAACGCTACTGGGGGCCTGGCCCCTTCACTTTTGGGCAAAGTAAATCTTTTTCAAACATAGCCAAAACCCTGGATGAACAATTAACTTTTCCCCAATGTAATATAATGGTAAGGGACAGAAAAACAAGCCCGTTTAAGCCGTTTCAGACCTTAGAATTGTAAAAAGTAACTCTGCCCAATTTTGCGAATTTCCTTCTGTGAATGGCCCGTTTGATCATATTTGTGTAATACAGAAAAGTTCCCCCTTAGATTTTGTTTGACTTAGTACTTAACTTTACGCTTTTAGATCAATGTACTTTGCTAAAGAATTGAATCCACTACTTCCAGCTATTTACCAACTCGCTGAGGGGTTGAACATCAGGTGCTTGGTGGATATTCTTCGAAAATCTCTAAACACATTCAAGAAAAATTTTGTCATTGGTGAAAATGAAATTAAAGTGGATGAGTTTATTGATTGGATCGAACCTCTCTTTAATGGGGAAGAAGGCTCCAATTCCCGCACAAAAGAAACAGAATTATTTCAAGCTGCATTAGATTTCTTTGAAGCTGTCGGAAACCAAGGTAACTCTTAAAATATTTTCATACCCTCTGGTCTCTAATAGACGGAGGATTTGGAATAGCCATGGATGGGGGATGGGTTCGAAAATTTAATTACCAGGGGGTTGAAAAAATCCCATAATGGGTATATGAAATAAGACTTCATGAAAATGCCTTCAGTGTATCAAAAAGCAAAGTATATGGACAATTTGAACACAATTTCAACAGCAAAATACGTAATTACAAATATTGTTCAGAAAAGTGTCCAAAATTAATAAACATTAGACGTCCCGTTGTTAATAATTTGTTTTAATAATTAGTTAATACAGTAGAACCTTCAATTAGCGGACACCCTAAAAGGCGGACACCTCTGATTAGCGGACAAAATATTTTTCCCCGAATTTAGAACTTATATTACCAAACGTTCCAAAAGGCGGACACCTCTAATTAGCGGACACTAATCCGTTTCTCCGATGGTGTCCGCAAATTAGAGGTTCCACTGTAAATGATTTTTTCCATCCAGGACATGATAGTAGGGGAAAATTTGTTCGTTTTCTTAGGTCGCTCGATTTTTTTTGACCGCATCCAACAGCAACATTGACATTCATTCATGTTTTTGATTAATTTTATCCATGTCTTTTTTTCAGAAATTGATGGATTGAGTCTTTCATTGTTGTCTGGCTTCATAACAGGCTGTGAAAGTATACCCCACGGTGGTTTTGACGAGAAAATTAAAATCGGTTACAAGCACGATTGTAGACAAGACTGTAGATGCTTGCCGACCGCTTCTCTTTGCGAAAATTGCT
Source organism: Tiaropsis multicirrata (assembly GCA_032270745.1). Lineage (NCBI taxonomy): Eukaryota > Metazoa > Cnidaria > Hydrozoa > Leptothecata > Tiaropsidae > Tiaropsis > Tiaropsis multicirrata. Next base: position 6,034 of record JAUJPO010076696.1, read on the forward strand.
TGGTTCTTCCAATCCACCTCAATCCTTCGCAAGATTCTGTAGAGTTGGCTATCAGAGGGGCAATACTTAACGCAAAAGGAATTGGACGACTTTAGGAAAAGTTGGTTCGGATAAGTTCTTACATTTGTTTTTTTTTTTTTGAATTTTTTAAATATAATAGACCTTTTCATAAATTACCTCACGAGCAACGACTGCCTCGTTTTGAATTGAGCGATATGGTAACCGCATCTTTAAGGGAGGTTATCAAAAAAATGAATTCATTGATAGATGCGTCATTGTGAGTCTCTTGAGAAATACTCACCTTGGTAATTGTATGAAAACGAGGCAGTCGTTGCTTGTGACGTAATTTATTTTATGAAAAGGTCTATTCTCTGACACTTGTTTATGTTGTTTAGGCAAGACCAATTTAATTTATTTTGGACACTTCTAGTAGACAATTTTCTTTTTTTTAATTGAAAATGAAACAACAAAAAATAGTTCATATTTATTTTGAACCTACCTGGAGGTCCTCTAAATTACGTGAGATGTTTTTGGGGTGTTTGTTTATTCACGATATTAGCGAGGTTACGCTGTGTACGGCTCATATGAGTCAGCATGTACATAAACAAGTTTTGCTTAGGTGAATTATGTACAGGTTGACTCAAACGCGTCTAAGGTCATAAATAGCTCCTTGCGTAACCTCACTATTAATAGGAAACAGGAGTGTTTAAAATGTTGAATAGCTATGAAGGTTGTAATAGTTTCTTTTGACAACGCGTATTTGACAAATGTCCTTTAGATTGCCTGATGGTATGCGTATTTTTGCCCATAAATTTACCTATGTTCGTTCGTTCGTTTAAATATTGTTTGCGACCTAAAGGTTTAATCTCATTCGATTACCTTATTGGACAAAAAAAAGTCTGACAAAAGTGACGAAAATTTAGTCCGACGAAAGGTAATCAAAGTATCACTTATTATTTTATTGTATCTTTTTAAAGTTTATACTGTTTTCTACTTTTTTTTAACTTCACATCCCTCAAACCAATGCAAGTAGTTCATATTTATTTTTAATTTTAATCCTTATTTTATTTGTCTAAAAGGAACGTGTACAACAGGTACGGTACGTCCGGTACTTTAAAGGTTGGTTTTCAGAGTTTTAGATCCAGTCTGAGGTCGCAGCTGTCCTGAAATCTAAAAATGTCCTAATTTTGTTCTTTTTTTGTTTTGTTTTGTTCATCAAATTTGTCCTATCCTAAAATCTGGTTAAAAAATGTCCTAAAATCCAAAAAAACTGATTTTCGCTCTGGGAGGTCTGAATGCGTTCCGAATTTGAGCGCCATTTTATATTCCCGGGTAAAAGAATATTTGTTATTTCTTAGTTTAATATATTAAACACTATTTAAAAAAGAAAGCCTTGGAAATTGACATTGCTTAAACTCGTTTTAATTTCTCCAAATCTATAGTTTACTATTGGAAAGCAAATTTAATGTAGATTAAGAAAATCCACGGGGTCAAAATTTTACCTTGGGCGAAAAATTCATACGGACGTTTTTTTACCACACAGAATTGAATTTGGCGGTTGGGGCCATTAAAAGAATTTCGCGGATGAGCAGTAAAATGTGATTTTACTTCTCAATTAAATTCCGCGAAAATTTTTTCCCTTAAGGGAATTACCATTAGAAAGCTCTCGAAAATCGATTATAAATTGATTTTAAAGACCCTTTCTAAACACTCTCCCGAATAAGCATTATTTTCATGTTAAAATCCCCCCTGTATTTGCCTTAAAAAGTATTAGATCCTGAACGTTTATTTTTTCTGAGTATCCTCCCCCCCCCCTATCCGTTTACTTCCTCCTGTACGTTTATTAATTTTGAACCTTATTTTAGCAAGTTTTGTACAGTTTAAAAGTGTAGATAGCCCAAAATTAAGTTTAGAACATTTACAGCTTCTTTTTAATGTTCATAATTTGACAATCAAACGTATGCAATGCAATCAAATGTTTATAAAGCTAATTAAGATATCATTGCTATCATCTATCATCTGAAAATTGTTCTACCCCTTTTTCCCCTTTACGTTTGTTAATTATAGCTCAGATTTCCAGGCTGTTGTACGTTTATTTCCTCCTATATGTCTTTTAATTTAGCCTGTTTCTCTCCCTTGTACGTTTATTCGGGACCCAAGAGTAGGGGTGTTGGAATTAGCGAGGAGTTGACAGAGATCTACGGTATAAGAAAAGCATGAGAATTCAGAATTCAAACGGTTACAAAAACAATATGTTAACAGTGTGTTTAGCTATCAGAAATTTGAAGCAATAACATCAAAAAGTTTACTCCGTCTTCAAATGTTACAGGATTTTGTAAAGGATAAGACAAAACCACATACTGAAAATATTCAAAATATTCGTTATGTTCATCATCAAACTCTTCTAAAACATTATTCTTGATATACTCAAGGTCATTTACATTAACTTCTTGTAAATTTTCTGTCCCTCCATATCGTTCAGGTAAAGAGTATAGCAAATTTGGTCTTCCTGCCACAGTTTCGTTTCTACTTTTTCTGATATGATGTGAATTCCAAAGTGATTTAATTGAATCTAAATCGGATTGAATAATTGGAGAAAAAGTAAACCATACTGCTTGCTGGTGTAATTCTAAAGAACGATCTTAAATATTCCTATGTTCTAAGTCTGCAAAAAAACTACGCCACCATAGCGATTTTTGCTTTGATAATTGAGCCCACCAACTTTCTATCCTCTGATTTCTGGGTGATGGAACATACTTATGAGAATCAACGGAATTGCAAAAATAATATTGAGTAGCTGCTGCTAAGCCATTTTCTGTTCCTAGATCAGAAACTAGTGTTACTGGACATCCATGACACTCTTCAACAGCATTTAGAAAAAAAATTAAAATGGGTTGCGGAGAGTTATTGGAGCGAGTTAGATGTAACCATAATATCTTTCTGCTATATCCATCGATGGCACCATGAATAGGGAATCCATAGGGTTTCAATTTATCGTACCCATCAATGTGCCATGCATAATTTGGTCCAGGGTTGATGTAGGTGCGACGAACTAACCGACGAGCTTTTCTCAATTCTGTCCCCTCAGGATCCATTTCTCTCACAGCAGACTGAACAAATCGACGAGGCACACGAATTCCCTCATCTCTCAGCTTATGCCAAATCGTTTTGTAACCACAACTTTGGTCTGGACCTTTCAGCAGAACTTAAATTCTTTCTAAAGCACTTCCAAAATTAGAATCATCATAAAACCTCCTACCAAGTCCATACAATTTGCATCGTCGCCTAAGTGTTCTATACGTGTATTCTATACCATGATGCTTTTTAAGAAGTTCTATAATCTCATCATAGGTGTATCCTTTGTTCAGATGGTACCTCAATAGCTCTTCCTCTTCGATGTCTTTTGTTTCGGAGTCAGCCATTTTGTTTTTATCTTTGATTTGAAATGGCGCGAATTTTGGAGATTTCCTAAGGGTCCCCTTACATTATCAAAATCGGTTTACTCTGTTTACTTTTCAAAACGATGGAGTGCACCCAGAAGCCCGCTCCTTTTTAACTTTTTTTTTTTTGCCCTTTTCATGAAGATGTTAATCTTTATGTTTTGTTTTGCTGTGACATTTTGTATTGTGTTGTGAACATTTTGTATTGTGTTGTGAGCTTTTCTTTTGTGTTGTGAACATTTTGTTTTGTGTTGTGAACATTTTGTTTTGTTGTGAGTATTTTGTTTTGTGTTGTGAACATTTGGTTTTGTGTTGTGAACATTTTGTATTGTGTTTTGAGCTTTTCTTTTGTTGTGAGAATGTGTTTGTTGTTGTGGCCACTCAGGGCTTCCGTAGATATTAGCTTATATCAAACCCAAGTCACAAGCTTTTAGGATTTTCAACATGTCTCTTCGGTCTAAGGTCTTTTTGAAATTAACAGGAATTAAGACTGCTCTCCTGTTCCTACTCTTAAACCCTCCTGAAAGTCAGGTTTAGGATGTTTTTGAACAAAATTTAATTACTTCTTTTTTTAGCACTCCCTTTTTTTAAAAAATAAATAAAGACTTCGCAGTTTTTACTTGAGCAAGTAAGCTTTTTACTCTTTTATAAAATGGCACTAGCTTACATTTTTAACAAAGTAAGAAAAAGAATCCCCCGTCAAAAATAGTTCTAATTGGTCTGGATTACAGCAAGGACAGATTCTTCCCTCGAAATCATCGTTGTTGAGAATATTTCTGACAAACACTTCATCAATTCAGTTAAATAACCCTAGAGACCCTAGAGATAGAGATTTATTTGATAGAAACGTAGTCGGTATAAAAAAACCTGGTCTAGAAGTCTTTGTTTCTTTTTATTATTACAAGATTGAACTTGCTTTTGCAAATTGATTTGCTTTGCTCACTTTGCTCACAATCTTAAGATCATTATGCCAGACCATGGTTTTTTATATGAACTATGGTGGAAAGAGGTACTTCCATCCTTTTTGAGAAGATCCCTAAAGCTAGAATTTAATTTTAATTTCCTCCAACTTAGCTGAACCAAATTCTTTTTTGCTGTCTCAAGGAAGAGCATTTTTTAATAAAATAACAAAATTTTCCGACCGACCAACCAACCCATCTTCTTTAAAATCTAAATTGTAAAAATCTTTTGAGGGCATGACGGCAAACCAAGATTTTTTTAAGGCTAGGCTAACTTTATTTTTGAGTTTTATACTGTGAAACATTCAGACAAGGGGGCAATAAGTAAATTGACGTTTGCAGAAAGTGCTCATGAGTGTCCTTCTTTTGTATCAGTCATTTAAGGTGCTTTTCTAGCAAGAACACTGATTTCGATACTTTAGGCAGCTCAAACTGACAAACTTCAGAGCAAGTTTTTGAAGGCTGACAGAGGTTGGATTATTTAGCTTACTCTTTTGTGTGTAATTGTAGGGGGGGGGGGGTCGAATAAGCATGGGGGGGGGGTGGATGTTCTGAAAAAAATGTACAAAATGGGGGGGGTCTTAGTAAAGTGATATTGGGGTGATTTTCCTAAAAAGGCCTAGGACAGTGAAGGTTTTTGCACGTTTTTAGAAAATTACCAGTAAATTCTCGTGG
>JAUJPO010076707.1:0-11107 GCA_032270745.1 Tiaropsis multicirrata
ACTGCAATGACTTCACATGTCATATAGACAAAAACTTGCGATTCACAAACCTCAAAAACATTAAATTACACAAAGTTGGCTTGCAAATCCACATTTAGGACAAAGCTTGGGTAATAATCTATATAATAACTGTTCAGTCGTGCATTACGTCGAATAATGACCTCTGTCACGTAATTTGACATCGGTCATTATTCTCCTGTAATGCCCTCCGAACAGTTATTATAAGGTTAATATTGAATCCGATGTACCGTTTTGTTGAAACTTTAACAAAGATTCTCAACCTATACAAAAAATCTAATCTGGATCTGTAAATTTGAACACTTTTCTAAAAGACTACTCACTCATTTTAATTTTCATCTACTCGTTTATTTTTTCTATAAGAATCAATCCACTTTTACTATATAACGTATAATGAAACATAACGTAAAATGTTCAGAATGAAGCGGAAAAAAAATTATTCTTATAAAAAAACGTTTAAGTAATTCTGTTTTAAATCCATTAGCATTAACAAGCTTTTTATGATGCAATGAAACACTAATTAATGGAGGTGGTTTCTACATACGAGATTGCTGAATTAACTGAATTTCCGACTTATCTTTTTATTTTTTAGAATACTGGATCACTGTCAGGTATTCCAATATCGGGGGTGAGTTATGTTTTGTCAAATTAACCCAAATGGTAACTCGATTTGCCACTTTTCTCATCTCAACTGAGTCCTGGTTGTTCAGTTGCGTTAGATGTTATTGATGAAACAAAGTACTTCAATATGATTGCATAGTTTCCTCCCCTCTGGATTCAGGGAGGGGGCGTAGGTTTTGAAGCCAAAGGGACGTGTGAGATGAAATAAATTTTTTGAAGCCAGGTTGGGGAATAAACGAGGAGGGGGAATAGAAAATTTTGATACAAAGCATTCTTTTCATTTACACCTGTGAATTAAAAACTACCCTTTTGAACAAACGGTAAACAAAACTTTTTTTCAAATTACGACATTTCCAAGGGTTGGGCGATGGCAATTATTTGGAAAATTTCCAAGGGATTCCATTTTATTTTCTAAGGAGTTAGACAACTCCGTATCGTTTACACAAGTATCTGATTTCCAGGGGGTTGACCCCAAATTTTACTTCTTCCACCCTATCATTAGATCAAGCGCATGGAAATCTTCAAAAAGGTGGAGCAAATAGAATAGCCCGTTTTGAGCACTGAAATCAAGTACACCCTGAATTATCGACACCAAAGACTTGTCAAAAATTAATTTCGAAAGTTTTTTCTGTTTTCTAGATTTTAGGTGACCAGCAAGCTGCCCTTGTGGGTCAGAAATGTTTCAAAGAAGGACAAGCCAAAAATACGTATGATTTACTTTTTTTTCAATAATAAATATTTTCATCGATTCCCTCTTCTTATTATTGGTTTTCATTTACTCACAATTTCAATTTGAGAGTACTCTGAAAAAAACTATTTCTTCGTAAGAAAAAATGTATTATTTCCTATTACCTTAACGTGGCCCCCGGTAACAGGGCGGGGGGCAACGCCCCTTCGTATTTTTGCAAAGTACTGTTTCGTTGATACGTTGAGAATAATTCTATTCGATTGCTCTCATAAATTCTATCAAAATGTAGGCTAAAATGACAGTTTTTGCCCCTAAAATGCCCAAATTTTCTCCTGGCTAACTCCGCACAACGATTACTTTTTAGTGAGTTGGGTCTTATGTTTGTTGAAATAAGTGTTCATTAAGATTTAATAATTTAATTTAATTTAATAATGGCTTTGTCTTTCGCCGAGATCGATGCTCGGTTAAATTCGTTTAGACAATTCGCCAAAATCAGTGCTCGCTAAAGGAATCCCCTCAAGCATTTATATCTTATTATGCTCTTTAGAACTAACAAGAAGTCTAAACAGTGCAGTTGTCTTATAAAAGCATTAGTAAGGTTTATCCCCCAAAATCTATCCAATAAATTGGCCTAGATTGGCGTCAAAGTACTTCGATTTGTCTCGCTTAATGTAACCTCGCTATTTGATTTTTAAAGAGGACAGAATGTACGATTTAAGAAACCTCTAAACGTGAATTACATCATTGAATTACGTCATCTCTGCATTACATTTTAGCTATGGTACTGGCAACTTTTTACTATACAACACAGGAGAGGTAATTCACTCTGATTTGTTTGATATAATTCTAGTTAGTTAGTTAGTTCAAATGATTTTTTTTTTTACTTTAGCGCCAGTCGAATGCTAGAAGCCAAAAATTACAAACAAAAAAATATGCAAAATACAAAGTCAATTTTTTGCGGGAATGAAGACGTTTAGTATTTTTCTAGACGATTTTATCGTCCGTTAAATATTTGTAATCAGGAAAGTTTAGTGTCGCTGAGTTTGCGAGCCGTACAAGGCTGAAAGGAAAAATTGGCGCGGCGGTAGAGTTTGGAACAAACGCATTCCAAGACTTCCTAAATACCCGCGACAATTATTTTTTTACGCACGGTCGCAAAACTTTCTTATTTTCTTGTTTCGTCGATTAGAGATTTTGTCTTCGACGGTAGAATCGTCTAGTATTTTTTGCGAGATTATGCTTTCGCTACTTTGCGAATTTGTTTCTTTTCTTCTAACCACAATAATTATTGTTGAACATTATAGAAGCCGGTCTTTTCAACACACGGTTTACTGACAACAGTTGGATACCAGTTTGGTAAAGATCAACCAGCAACCTATGCACTCGAGGTACACATATTTGTTTCATATGGATATTATCCTAGGGGTAAGAATTTGAAGACCAAGGATATCCAGGGTGCGGGATTCGAATGTTTCAATAACCTAGGATATGTATCCAGGGGGTTCGAAATTTTCAGCCACGGATATCCAGAAATTGATACTAAATTGATCAGTATAAAATCAACCTTTGGCTAGGGGATTGTCCAAGGAGGTCTATTGTTAAAATCCGCCATTATGGACTTATGCAGGTGATTCAAATAACGGCTCCAACTTTTTTCTGAACCTCTAAGGTATATACTTTCATAATCAGAAGTCAAACTGATTATACGCGGACTTTTCAACGGGACCTAACTGAGCGCCTAGAGTAAATATCCAGGGGGTTTGGAATTTTCGGCACGGATATTGGTGGGAAGAAAAATCGACATCTTCAACAGTGGAAATATGGATTTTTTTTCTGGAAAAAACCCATTGATTACAAGGTAACATATTTCATGTTCAAATCATACATTTACCTCAGGGTTCGATAGCAATAACAGGAGCAGCCGTGAAATGGCTTCGTGATAACCTTGGTCTTATTAAGAGTGCATCAGAAACTGAAGAACTTGCCGCCTCTGTCACCGATAATGGCGATGTGTATTTCGTCCCTGCTTTCTCTGGTTTGTTTGCTCCTTACTGGCAAACTGATGCTCGAGGGTGAGTCAACCACATTGTGATTTGGTGAACTTGTTGTTCCTCGGGAAGAATACCTTTGGGACTTTTTCATTAAAAATAACAAAACGTGGCCTCGTTTTGGCCCAAAAACTCAGGACCCAAAAAATGAAGATTTTTAAAAAATGAAAAAAATATTGAAAATCTTCATTTTTGGGTCCTGAGTTTTTGCGCCAAAACGAGGCCACATTACATTTTGTTGTTTTTAATGAGAAACATTCCCTTTTTAAATAAAATCCACGCAAAAATAAAACCCCATGCCATAAAGGTTTTTTGGGTGCGTGAAATAATTATCTAGCGAAAAAAATAATCAGGCTAAACTATATATCATTTCTTTTCTTGACAGTGTAATCATTGGATTAACTCAGTACACGACAAAAGCGCACATAGTACGTGCAACACTCGAAGCTGTCTGCTTTCAAACACGTGAGGTATGTGTGCTAAACTATTTTTCATTCTTGAAAATTTTCTTTTTTTTGCATACCCAGCAGACACATGACGTTTTGTCAACGTTGTTTCAACGTCCGAACAACGTTCTGTTGTTAGCACAAGGTTGTTTTGATGTTAAAACGCATTCCCTGCCTGGTGGGTTGAAAGCGTTCTAGTTTTATTTTCCGCAATAAAAAAACCCGGTCGCTTTATTTCTTCTGTAATGGGCTGTTCCCGAAAGGTGTCCGAGGGTAACGTTAAATCGGGTTATGTCCCGGGGTAAATTTGTGATGTCCGGGATTACCCCCGGACTTTGGATGTCTGAGGGAGCAAATCAACTCTCCTGTCCGTAAAATGCCCGGGGTAAATTACGACCAAAAGTTTTATATTGTACGAGCGAGGATTAAGGATCTTTAGGCGGTGTAACACTTCTTCGTGTAGTTTGGTTGGTTATTTCTTATCAAAAATAGTTGTGTTGCAAGTTGTGTATTTGTAGAAGTTCGTCTTTAGTTTTATGTTTTGTTGTTGCGTGCTTGTTTGTTAAAGCCTATTCTCAAACAGCCCAACGAAATAACCCATATAATTCATCTGCCAAATTGAGACCAGGTCGTTCTTTAGTACAAAAGCCTCTAAAAGTTGCTTGAATAAAAGAGATTTAATTTTTTTTAATGCTTCGTTCTCCAAACTTGTTTAAGAGACTTTACTACGGAAAACTTCAATGGTCTCAATTTGGCAGCTCTAAAACCTCAACATGAAAGCCCGGAATACTTGAGTCTTTGTCACTGGAGCTGGATTGTTCTATATACGATAAGACCCCTAAGTGAAATATCCATCATATATCATATATTAAAGCCCGGAATACTTAAGTCTTTGTCACATGGAAGTAAAAATAATGGATTTGTTGGTTGGAGACTGTCTACGTGAAATTCAACCTGACATCATTATCCAAACGTCTTCCAGCTCATAAAATAAACGCATAATTTGTATACTCTCACTTATCGAATGACACAATTTATTGGCTGTAAAGTTAGACAAAATATTAAATTACGAACATTGAAGCATATGCAACCACCATGCATCTGCATGACTAAAATATTATGAATTCATTATACGTAAAAAACATTCCAAAAAGCTGCGACTGTTTGTATTTCATTGAAACTTTTATACGCACAATATTATACTCTCACTTATCGAATGATTACGGACATTGAAACACTCAACCACCATGCATCTGCATGACTAAACTATGATCAATGCATTACGTAATCTTTTTTTACGAAAACATCCCAGCATTTTTATAATGTTTTGCGTATAAAAGATTACGTCATGAATGTAAAAAAAATTCATTCTGAAAATTACACATCCTCACTGGTAAATTCCCAGTCGCAAGAGAGCGGTTCCCAGCAGACACACAAAGTCGTTCCAACATTGTTTCAACGTGTAAATAACGTTCTGACGTATTGAAACAACGTTGTTTGGACGTTAAAACAATGTTCAGCGTCTGCTTGGTTAGCTTTTAAGCGAACATTAAGGTACTAAAATCAATACATGTTGAATTAAAACATGCTTCATTGTTTATGTCCTTTTTGCTCGATTTCAAATCATATTGTTTTTGACAATAGGAATTCCACACACACGGGCTGCCACTTTCTCATAAAACTTTTGAAAAAATTGTTTCTTTTAGTTCGCCAAAATCTGCCAACTTTTTTTAAAAATTTAGTTACTACTTTTCTTCTCACTTCCATACCCTCTGGGCCCCATGCTGTGTTGAGCAATGATAGAAAATTTTGCAAGTCGTTTTCGTTAAAATGCAAAGAAGCTCATTAACACCTTGTTTATCAACATAGATACCCCTTATGACGATGCTTGTATTGTGTGGATGCCTACTAACATTTATAATTTCCCTCTTACACCTTACAAGATAACTTACCATGAATTTTCACGCACTACGTATTATAACAGCAATTTTATAAGAACAAGGAGCCTCAGATTTGGTTGTGAAGAACTATATGAAGAACTCACAATTTGAGCATGGGAATCTTCCTAATGAAAGCCTAGACCAAGAGAAGCATTTTAGGCATGTATTTAAGGGTGGGGTGGTGTGGTAAATTTGACAAAATGTGGATCAAAGTTAAGAACATCCGAGCCTCGGTCGAAATTTACTGGTTCTTATAAAAAAGAGTGTTTTTTTTTTTGCTGACAAGCAGGAAATATTTACAGTTCTTATAATAGGCTGTCCCAGAAAAGACTTTCGCACATGGGTTTGGAGGATTATTGCTTTCTCTCATAATTCACCTCCGATAACGTTTTACATTTTTGATCCCCACAGCAGTTTTAGCACCGGACATGAGCAAATTAATTTCATGGTGCCTCGGACACATATGCTCCACCCCTAACCTGTTTAATCAAGTCAGATACTTATAAAGGTGATATTGCGTTCTCGGTGCTAAGGGTCCCTTTTTCAAACTATAAAAGTTTATATTGAACACAGAGATAAAATTCAAGAACTTTCATTCTAAAATGGTGAAATTTTAGGGTTGTAATATTCAAAAGATCTCTGAAAGAAAAAATTGTAGCCTGTACCTGTACCCTACTTTTTATATATTGTCACAGGCTAGGTCTATTGTCGACCTATCCATGTAGTCTTGAACATATACCCCCTAATATATATGTTGGACGTTACTGTTGGTTACTGCGATAATTAAAATAAGAAAGTCTGTATAATAACATTATTATTGTTAAATTGTACTATAAAAAAATATGATATGTAAAAATCGATTCTATACAGCTTCGTCTACGGCTTTATGGTGTTCTTTTCCGATATTTCCATCAAGCAGGTTATATTTCTCTGACGATGCAAATTTATTTTGCGTATCTTTTAACTCCAACGAAACAGCTTGTAACTGATCAGCTAGTCTCGTGTTTTCCGATTTTTGATTTTTCAGTTCATTCTTTAGTTCTTTATTATTTCGCTTAGAAGTGCTAAGATATTCTTTCAAACCTTCTATGGCACTGTCTTGCTGGATCATTTCGTGGCTCAACGCAGCAGCTTCTCGGTAAGCTTGCCGAAGCTGATCGTCTGTGTGTTCGAAATCTAAACGAAGACGGAATTTGGAGGATCTCAATTCTTGGATTGTTTTCTCCGCTTCACTGAGTTCTTTTTTGACCGTTGATAACGAAACATCGCTTTTTCGGACAACTTCTTTGAGAACTTCCGTCATTTCTGTCATACGTTCCACCATCATGGATTTCTCTTGATATTGTTTTTCCAACTTCTCTTTTTCTAGTTTGGTGCTTTCGTAGAATTTTTTGTAATTCATGATTTCTGAAGACTGGATGGAAAGATCGTTAGAATCTCCCATATCAAACTGTATCTTCTTTTCTTCTGAGTTCTCGTCAGACTTCTCATGAGAAAACATATTCACTCTTCATAGATTCAACTTAAATGCCAATAAGATACCATTTTGTAGAGCTGTATATTCCATTTATTTGACGTCACTGATTTGTGACGTCAATTTTTCTCGTCTGTTCTTAAAGTTGGTTCATCAAAAATGCCCCACCTTATTCCTTAAAGCTCGAATTAAGTTTTGAATGAATTCGATGCTTCTTCCTCAATTGCTTTAGATGTCTTTTTTAGACCCGTTGGAAGACAATTTTTAAAATTTTCTTTTTTGATAATATTCAACGTTATTGCGAAAATTCGAGATTATTTTTGGTTCGTAATTGTTTCAACTATTCAAGACATATTGGGTAAGTTTGAGGTTTTAGCAAATTCTGCACTGTACTGTTAGGGTCTGAATTCAAAGTCCAATTTTTGGTCGCATGTACCGTCGTTTTGAAATCCAGTGCCCCCCTTCCTCCTGCTAAGCAATATTACTTGCAGTACTTTTCAAAATGATAAAAAGAGTCTTTTCTTTGGGGTTTCGTGGCTCTGGGTGCGCTGAAAAATATTGCTTGACGTTTGGAGGGGAATGTGAAGGGACCAGAAAAATGCTTATAAAATAAATGCACGCTGTGGAAAATCTTTGTATTTTAGTAGCTCGTAATACTTAAGAGATCTAATTCACTCACTCTTGCAAAATATTCCATCAACAAAAATTGTCGTTGTTCCATTGAAAGGCTGTATCTGCGTTGTCTTCTGGTTGAAGCCATCCAGGCTAGACATTTTACTTTACGAGACGTTGTTTTGACGTCCATGTGACGTTTTGACGTCGTTTGGACGTACAACCGATGTTATGTGCTGGCTCTCACCCATCTGATCATAATTCATTCAAAATTCTGGCTTATTGGGTGCAAAATAATTTGCGGTTAAAGTTAATCATATTTTGAATACGTTGCCATTCCATCGCTAATGTTTGTTGCTTCGTAAACGCAGCTCACATTTCAAAACATTTTCATACATCATTTTCAAACTCTTGAACAAATTATAAACTGCGATGTGGTTTCAATGTATCACTGTCGTCAACTACGTCATCTCCCGCCAGGCACGTAACGTTGTTTTAACGCCAGAACGTTATTTGGACGTTGAAACAATGTTGAGATAACGTTGTTTCTGCCGGTCAATGATTGCCCAAAACAGCTCTTTAGGGATATCTCTCATCTCTAGATAATCAAACTCGCCTGTTTTCAAAAAACACTTTTTCTCTGCGCCTATACTTTTGTTAAGCGGTTTTACGTTTATTCGCCTCAATTCTCAAGGATTGGTTTTTACGTATCCCGGACCGCCATCTGGGGTAATTAGCGACGCGAGAGGTGACTCTTGCTACGGTGGTCGATTTTGAGAGGAGCTTGAACCCACATCCTTTTGATTTGTAAACCAGAGCCCTACCACTTCGGCCACCGCTCCCTGGCACCTGGACTAATTATAATTTCTAAATATCACATAAAAATCACTTGAATTGAGTCTTAAGTCCGGGAATCTCCTGTCTGTACACAGACCCAACATCTACGGAAAGTACCGAGGTATCGACTCATTCGTAATTTCTAGTTGGAGGATTTTCATATTAAGCGAAGTGTGGGTCAAATTGTGGGATGAATTTTCTACACTTCTCCGCATAGAGACTATTTCACGGGAAATTTACGGCAAAACAGACAATCTGCAAGGATCATGCGGTAAACGTGACGTATACTTTGCTACAGAAAGGGAAATTCCTAACCCCACTTTTTATCCTTTTTTTCTTTTTTATTAGATCCTGGAATCGATGGATTTAGATTCAGGAATTCCATTGAACGAATTGCTTGTGGATGGTGGAATGACCATCAACCAGTTTCTCATGCAGTTACAATCCAACATTCTTGGTATCGATGTGGGTAAGTTCTTTCAATTGAGTAAAAGCTCTAATATTTAACTCTTAATAAACGATCATAGAAGAATGAGTCTATTCTTCTGAGTAATGAATGGCAAACGGGGATTTTGTGCCCGGGTTTGCGAGATGAGATGTCCGATGTCCGAGCCGAAAATATTACTCTTTGAGATCATGGGGCTGGGGCCGTGACTTTTAAAGTGGGTCCCCTCAAATTCTTTATAGATTGTGCTTTTTGAATACAAATTGAGGAATGGGTGGTATGAAACCATGTACTCTTTTATCCTTTTATAATTTCAAGTTGAAAAGTTTTTGTTCGTCACTCCTGCTTCAGGAAAAATTAGCTTTGACCACATTGAACCTCTGAAAATGGCGCAATTTTATGTTGAACCTCCCCAGAAATCTTTTCCAACAACTCTGGTCTCACTGTCTCGTAAAGTATAGAATAGAGACAGATACAGAGAAGGTACTCAAAAATTCGGACGGAGAGTGTACAGACTTTTGTATAAAGAACACGAGCAAAAACAAAACTCTTTGTCAAAACTGCTAAGAACGTTCTGTTTCCTCCACTAAAGGATATTTATTCGTTATCTTCATTTTCAGTTCGTGCTAAGATGCCGGAGACGACAGCATTAGGTGCAGCGATTGCAGCCGGAAGGGCAAGCGGAGTTGATTGTTGGAAAGTCAAAGAAATCTCGTCAGTAGGAAAAGATGTCTTCTCACCAAAGAACACAGAAAAAGGTTCGTTTAACTTGCAACTTTATTTCAATGAAAGTAGTTTAACTCTCTTTCTTCATCAGTTGCAATGCAATGGGTTTTCCAGAAACAAAGTTATCCCTGTTCAAGATGTCGATTTTTCTTCCCCCTGGATTTGCGTGCTGAAAATTTCTAACCCCCTGTGTATCCTTGATCTTCAGATTCTTACCCCCCCCCCCTGGATATTCTTGGATATTGACAATTTGGAACCCTTCCCCCTGGATATCCTATATCCTCAACTGGGGGTATAATACAAATTGAGCCCATTGAAGTTTTCCGTAGTAAAGTCTCTTAAACGAGTTTGGAGAACGAAGCATCGAGACAAACATTAGTCTCTTTTATTCAAGCAATTTTTAGAGACTTTTGTACTTAAGAACGACATGGCCAATATCCTTCCATGCAAGGAATTGATTCATGCAAAAAGTATTTGCTAAAGAATCGGGGGAGGGGTTAAACGACAGGCTATCTAGGCTAACAAATTCTGCGGGAAGAAATTTTGGCGGATTTGGCGGTTTATTGCCCGAAATTCGCCAAAATTCGCCAAATTAAGTTCCCACCAAAATTAACCTTTTCCGTCATCCGCCAAATTTTATTTTTTAATATATGCACTGTTAAAGGTGTTTTTTGCTGTTTTTACGCCATTTTAAAGTTAAAAAATTCAGCATCCGCCAAATTTAATACTTTTTGCCATCCGCCATTAAGTTCCCGCAAAATCCGCCATATTTTTTTGCCGCCAAAATTTGTTACCCTCTAACATATTACTCTTTTGTGCATAAAAGGTTTGCTTTTAGTCGGCCGTTTTTTTGCCGTGTCGAATCTAATTGATTTCAGAGTTCGGCAATAGAGATTGACCGTCTAAAGTCAAAAGTTTTCGTCAATGCAATGACTTTCAATCCCTTTCGAGCAGAGGTTTGGATTGCCGATCCTTTGCCTATCTTAATCAATTAGATACGAAACAGCAAAAAATCAGCCGACTAAGAAATGGTGGTCGAAAAAGCAGGGGTGAGGGTTCTGAGAAAAAACAACAGTGGGGGGGGGGGGAGGGGGGGGGTCAAAATAGAGTGACCCACGGTGGCATTCAAATATATTATATAAAATGAAGGGGAGGGGGGTGAAAATAATATTTCTATGTAATACTTAAAATACACTCACTTTAGGGCTAAAATAATTGACTTTTTGGTGTGCTGGGCCCAAAAGGATTAAAA
>JAUJPO010076718.1:0-11104 GCA_032270745.1 Tiaropsis multicirrata
TTATATTGGTTTTGTTGATCAACTTGGATCGTATGATAAGGTTTGTTTATGTTTGACTTTTTAAATAGAAGACTAGATATCTGGCTGAGGGAATTGAGCAGGGGTGACAGAGATTTTTAGGGTACAGACTAGGCTGAGTATAAAAGAAGGACAGAGAAGACCAGAGTTCAGTTGAAAGTTCTCCTTCATGAGGTGAGGACAAGGGCAAATAAAATTGAATCTTATTTTTTATCAAGTTGTTCCAAATGCCTGGTTGACGCTAAATATCAAATATATATACAAACAAAAAATCACAATCTAAGTATAAAATTTACCAAACTTGCAAGCAAGGTCTCGAAAACGTGTATGGCTGTGTACAAGAGAAGAGAAGAAGTTATCACAAGGTATAAAATAAGGTACCATAGACCATCAACTACTGCTGATGATGACTCTGAGCAACAAAAACAGTTATTTAGAAATTTATTTTGAGTTAAAAAACTCTGTTACAGTGATTTTGAAGGAGACGAATAATAATTGTAGTCGCATCACACCTAAAGGATCTATGATCTATAAAAATATATAGCTCTATGATTACAATAATAACCCACCAAATGCCGCCAAGCAAAATGACTAAAATTTTGGTTTTCAGATTTTTACATCTGCCATCTTTGTTTACATTTTTCTATGGAATATAGTAAGGGACCTTACTTTTTTTCCTTCTTTGTGCGGATGGTACGGTCGAATCACGCACGCGCGAGAATTTTAAAGAACTGAAAAAAAACTGTATATTTCACGGATTTTGCTACTCTGAGCGCCAAAACCGCGCCACAAATGCCACAAAATATGCAATTTTTGGCAAAAAAAACGCGAAATTTGATTCTGAAAAATACACTAAAATCACAGCAGCGAGAAAAATAAATATGTATGAAAAGTCAATTTCGTATTTAATTTTATTACTTTCTTCTTCTACCGACTGACAGGTCTCGGTTGTCACCAAAACAAAACGTTCTGAACGTGAACATTGCATCATGATGCGAATAAATTAATAACAATAATGAAATAACAAGAAGGAAAATTATTCTGAATGGTGTTGGCATGGCAATACTTTGATACCATGCCAACAATTCAGATAACCCAAGATGAAGAAAAAATGATTGAATTTTAAACTCAGGTTCGTTGTGACGTCATTATTTTATTACTACTTACACCCCGCCCATATATACATGAAAGATATATACAACCCAAGACCCGGCGGGACCTCTATTGGAAAAGTCTGTAGAAATTCGTCCCCACTGGAAAAAGAACCACCCTCGTTGAAAAAAACTGCTGAGATTGGGGTGTTTACTTCATTTGCAAATTAGAATTACTCTTTTGCAAGAATACACTTATAGTTTGTTGCCAAACCATCCACCGTGTGATTAGATCACTGTTGTTAGTATACTTCGCCACGGAAAGTCATGTGATGTACTTTCCAACCAATAAGATTTAATCATTTCGAGGGAAAAACAAACACTATGGTTTAATAACTCACTAAAAGATTTTGCTTACTGAAAACACATAATTAATCTTTTGTAAATGTTCTGTTTTCCCCGTTAAATATTTGTAATCAGGAAAATTTAGTGTCGCTGAGTTTGCGAGCCGTACAAGGTTGAAAGGAAAAAAACAGCGCAGTGGTAGAGTTTGGGAGAAACGACTTCCTAAATACCCGTGACAATTTTTTGTCGCGCGGTCACAAAATTTACTTATTTTTTTATTTCGTCGATTAGAGATTTTGTCTTGGGCGCACGGTAGAATCGTCTAGTCTGTGTGAAATCGTGCGCCATGAGCAGAGACTGTTTATTTTATAGTTCGCGCTTTTATTTAACGAAAAAACAAACAAATTCTATCTGCCAGGCAATATTTTCGCATATGCAAAATGTAGAACTAGAAGTGTGGTCACACTAACCAAAGCAAGTAATAACGCCGAAAGTCAATATTTACTATAGCAGGAATATTACTACGGACACAAAGAAACGAGTGAGGGGTTAATACTCCCTATTTTGTTGTATGCTGCTGAAACTTGGTCGCTCACAGCAGTTCTGTATAACAAGTTTCGTGTTTTCCATCACCAATGTATTCACTCGATGACCAATACGAAAGGCAGTCGTTGGTCGTGACGTAATTTATGAAAGGGTCTATCGACGACATTTTTTTATTATTTATCACATGCTTTTTAGCGCTGAGATCCTAGTATTTATATTTTATATTCTAGGTCTATGCCTTTTTTTAGGTAGGTGTCTGTCTCTCTGTCTGTCTCTCTGTCTGTCTGTCTGTCTGTCTGTCTGTCATTTCAGATTTAATATTCAAAATTTGTTAAGTATCAGTAATGTAAATAGTAAAATGTTTCAACTTTCAAGGTCAGTTTAAAAATGAAAGTCAAAGTAAAAAGTGCGACGTTAAAAAGTCCGTGGCCAAGAGGAATACAATCATATAGTTTGAAGGTATATTTTTCCATACCTTAAGGGAACTAATTTTCGCGGGAACTAATTTGTAAAGAATTTTCGAGGTGGAGAATTATTCGTTTTTAACTTGGAAATCCGATGACTTGCTCTAGATATCTTAACATCCCTCGTTAGTTGGCCTGAAAAAATAAAAGGACCAGAGGAAAAAAGAAATAATCAAATTTGCTATCATACCGAGGTTATTAGTGATGATAAATTCAAATTACATTGTTCGTTGATATGAAAGTCTTTTATACCGCCGTTTTGGTGAAGAGTATAATTTAATTAAACGATAATTTAAGTCAACTCTCTCAGTTACACCCTCGACTTCAGGCCTTATCTGACCAGCGAACGCTATTGAGACTTCTGATGGACGCGTAGCTGGATAAATAATTTCCTCTATTTTCAGTACGGTCGCCGGATCCAATCTACGGCGCGCGAATCATTTGGGCCCTGGAGTCGAGGGTGTCTCAGTTACACTGTTTACAACTCAACACAAAACGTTATTTCAACATTGTTTCGCAACTTCTACATAATATTCTGACGTTGTTTGAACGTTAAAACAACACTCTGTGCCTTCTGGGTCCAACCTGAACTGACAATTTGTGTGTTATTAGCGGAGATAACGTTTATAGCTCGATACCTGTTTGAAAGGCATGAATAAGACTTGTTATGGTCCCATACAAAGAGCATGAACCAAGCAAAACACCAATGACCAGCAACGAAATCTCCACAGCCTTGTTGAACCATTCCAACTGCCTCCATTTTAGTTTCAAGTGGAAATAACATGGAAACACAAATACAAGACAAGTTCCGATAAGGCAACCACGAAGAGAAAGAAGTATCCCGAAATACGGTATAAGCAAAGCCAAAGCGACGGTCGAAGCAAATAACGCAAATCTCGTAAGCGCAACCCATGTGTAGTAATATCTTTTATTTTGTTCGATTTTTGTGTCATGTATAACTTTATCAACAGTTTCACAAATGATAAACATGTTGAGCGGGTAGTTGAGTACAGAATATCCAATCGATGACACACCTATGATTGTTTTGATGACTTCGTTGATGCGACTTGCGTTTAAAGTCACCAAACTTTCAGTTTGCAAGCCGAATGTGAGCGCACCAAATATACCAATGAAGATATTGATCATGCAGGATGTTAAATAAGATAAATGAATCACTTTCGATGAGTTCGATGAATCCATTAGATTTCCTTCGACTTGTGGTAGAACCGAATGTGAGATGCACGAAAACATTATGATACCTGCTGCCAGTGGGAAACGCTCAATGTTCAGGAAAGGTATATCTTTGTAATTATGTGACCATCCCTCACGCTCGTGGATGAAAACAAATATTAAAGCAAATATACCGAAGAGTATGAAGATGATCGATAACAAACTGATATACGCCAATATGGTTAATCGCTTGATGAATAGGGTTGGGTAAGCGAGGATCGAAAATAAACAAGACAAGGCGACAAACGATAATTTGGTGCACGTGTGTAGTAAAGAATAAACACTTTTGCTCAACAAAAGCATATTTAAGACATCGCCCAAGAAGAGATAAACCACCAGGAAGGAGTGCACGATAAAAGCACCTGCTCTTCCCCACACTGATCTTCCAATGTCAGCGAAATCCTTTCGAACGCGTTTCCGAGTTCCACTGTTGGGCGATATTTCGTAAAGACAATCGATTAATAAGACCCCAGTTACATCAGCCATTAAACTCATAACTATCATTAAAACGAGCGAGAAATATCCGCCTATAACGACGGCGAAGGGCATGGTGAAGACTGCGCTACCTGCTAGCAAAGGTAGCAGATTCCACGTGGCCAACATGATCGTTCCTCGACGGTCCGGATACAGCTTTTCAACGAATGATTCCATGACTGAATTGGAAGAGCCCCGCGTATCATCAAATATGTGGCGACCGCGTGAGAAAGAGGACTGGAAACTAAGCGATGGTAGAAACAACGAGGCGCAAAAATCGGATTTATTCAGTGATTCTTCGTGGAACTGGGTGCCATCTCCTCGTAAATTGTTGATACTCCCTGTGTTTGAGAGGAAGGAAATTTAATAATAAGTCAAAAACACTCACTTCTAAAAGATATGTAAATTACTCAATATTGTCTTCAGTCCATGTTGCAATAAATTTCTTTGAAGGATATGATTGGCAAATGTAGCCCATTATCTTTTGTTCTACCTTTTATCGTAATTGAGTGGCAGAAGTCGCTTAATTATGTAATATATTTTGAAGATCTTTTGACTTGAGGAGGGTTTGATACATTTTAATATTAAAAGAAAAGATAATTTAGCCCAATAAGGATCGGGGCGAGGATCGGTAGCAGTGGGGTGTATAGAATTACTGATTGGTTTGAATTGAACCATTTAAACTAGGATTTTTTCTTAAGTTCCCCGATTTGCGTAAAGGTTTCCCCGATCTATGAAAATCGGTAATGTATGAATTTTGAACAAGCAATAACAGCACGTAAAAGCGTGAATTTTAGGGGGGGGGTCAGGGTGCTCAGCAGAGCAACTTATAGATATAGAATATACCCGACTCTCGTGCCAAAAAAGACAATCTTGATGAACCATACGAGCTTCCTGCACCTCCGGTATTGGAGCGTGATCTTTTGCCAACCAACAAAGGGATAGTGTCTGCATTGACACCTTCGAATAAATGTTCAGGTGGCGCGTCATTGTGTGTTTTTTTGTGTTTGTGGTGGTGGTGTGATGTTTTGGTCTGTTTTGATGTTTTCTTTGAAGAAGAACTATTTGACGTTTTTGATGTTTTTGAAGACGAAGAAGAATCGAAGGGATCTGAAAAAAAACGGAAAAAATAAAGAAAGGTTTGGAGAGAATTTACAGGTTACTTTAATAGTTAGTCCCCTTCGTGTCCTTTTCATAGATATCTCTTGGTGATTCTGTATTTGATGGTCTTGGTGATTCTGTGATTAGAATCACAAGAACCATCAACTCCAGCTGCAGAATCACCAAGTAAGACTATCAACCCCTGCTGCAGAATCACAAAGACTATCAACTAAACTTCAGCTGGAAAATCACCAGAACTATCAACTTCAGCTGCAGAATCACCAGCACCATCGATGTAAGTGGTGATAGAAAGACCGGACTGGTTCATTAGATGCAATAACTCATTTCTATGCAACCTCGTAAAACAGAGGACAAAAAACCGACGGCATCGAGAAACGAAGGCTTAAAAAACCACGGCATCAAGTTTTCGGGAATTATGAACCCGAAATCTATCAGATTTCAGATCAGGGGTCATCCTGATAGAAAGAAATAAAAGGTTTGTAAAGCTTTCATTTGGAAAATCCCCATGCTCAAATTGCGAGTTCTTCATAGTTATATATAAATATAACTTAATTTGAGGCTCGATGTTCTTTGCAATCTTTCTTATGAAAAAAAGAGTGTATATCATACCTTTGAAGGTTGAGATAGTGACTCCAAACGCAGAATAGGTTATCGGTTGTTTTGTTGATGAATTATCCTCACTAATCTTAACTTTATCTGCTTGTGGATGATGATCAACATTACTTTCTTGTTGCTTGTCCGAACTATTGACCTGTCCACTTCTTCGCCTTCTACCGGACGATCGGACACTGCTCGTTGCACTGCTCGTTGAAGAATCAAAAGGCCATAGTTCAGCGCTATCATACATCTTCTTCATGTCTCTGAAACAAATTTTCTTTTAGTGCTTCGATTCTTTCTTCAATAATAATTTCACGAAAATGAAGCCCACGACAACGAGAACAAATTGAGAAAGTGTTAATTGATCATTTACTCTCTAACAATTTTTTGAAACTTCTTTCTTTAGCGATTCTTTCTTCAATAATTGGACAAAAAGATTTCCACAAAAATGACCCCAAAGACAACTTTTGAGTCCCAATATATATGGTGGTAAAAAGCAACTTTCACTTCGCCCGATGTTGAGAGAAGAGCCAAACGTGATCGCAAGCCAAGACAAAATTCCAATAAGTGTTACTTTGTCATCATCTTATCTCTAAATGTTTTGAAATCTCTTCTTTTCTTTATTGCATCTCTCAGCACTGGAAATTTATTCCCGCAGTTGATAATAATGTTTTGAAAGCTCTTCTTCTAGACTACTTTATTTACTACTATACCATTGCATCTCTCTCGCAGCGGAAGTTTCTTCTCAGTTGAAGCCTTCAATAACTCACCTTCAGCATAGGATAAAAGATTGTTTCAAAATCAATCCAAACAGTTTGTTATTCTTTGTTTATGAATTTAGCGTCTTTCTTCCGCTCTCAAGCTACTGGCTAAAATCGGGGCTAAAATATATTCATCAAGTTCTAAGACAACTACATACTTACTACTTACTATTTGCTATAACATGCTTACTATGTTATTTGCTATAACATGCTTATTATTTTATTTGCTATAACATGCTTACTATGTTATTTGCTATAACATGCTTATTATTTTATTTGCTATAACATGCTTAATATTTTATTTGCTATAACATGCTTATTATTTTATTTACTATAATATGCTTACTATGTTATTTGCTATAATATCTTCCTCTCAAGCTACAAATCGGGAACGTAATTGAATGAAACAGCATTGGAAATCTTCTGTTATTTGTCTCCCCCTTCCTCCTAGTAATACAGTGGTGATTTATTTGCTATAACATGTTTACTATGTTATTTGCTATAACATGCTTACTATGTTATTTGCTGCTATAACATTTGACCATTTTCGAGCCTTATAAGATTGACACATAAAAGAGTGCATGAATTCTTTAGTACTGGTTGCGGAAGGTTTCATGGTATAGGGGTAATGGAGCTTTTGTAACGAAATGCATAAACTCTTCCTTGTGAACAAACTAAGCAGAATGTTACCAGTGGCAGTGCATTTTTAATATCAATAACTTTATTGTGATTTGTCAGAAATGTTGACGTAAAGTCATAACAATGGAACTTCGTGTTGTTGAAATTGTTGAATACATGAAAACTTTGCCAAGAATTTCTTCTTTTTGTTGCCTTTTCGGAATAAAGAAATAAGACTTTCCAATATTCACCAATACAGTTTTATAGGCAAACATCAAGTAGGCATATCATCTTCAAAACAAGACCACCAGTATTATAAACTTAGAAAGGGTTTTGGTGTGGGGTCCCATTAGAACAATATCGTTTTCTCAAAAGAAAAAGGAGGATCGAGGGAAAGGTTATATCAATAGTATTTGTGTTGAGGTACATTTCACTGGAGAACAGAAGGTTTTTGGAACATTATTTTTTTTTCTCGTCCCATAAGATGAAATCGATTGAAATAACGAGCTGGAGATTTTGCAAGGTCGCTTCAAGATTGGTTTATTCTGATTACCATGAATGTGGTGTCTTTCAGTCGCAAATACAGAAGGATCTCAGAAACTTTGACGGAGAGTATTGCTTTTTTCAATATTCCTTATATGGAAGTCAACGCTCTCCTCCGTCAAAATCTCTGAGTACCTTCTGTATCCGTTTCTGTTCTTTGTTTATGTGTTCATAAAGCATATTTCACAGATTTCACACGCATAAAACTCACGATTGACCCGACGAATATATTTCATTGACTAATGCGATGTGTGGCATCCAAGGGAAACACGTAAAAGTGCAGAGTAATTGAAATTTTAGTGTCAAAAATTCATTTTCATAGAAATGTGATGGTTATTTCAGAAGAGGGCAACTAGCATGCTATATTAGACTTTCACTGATTTTTCATCATCCCAAAAAGTGGTATCGGCTGGTACAGCCATGGTAGGTAGTTCAATTAATCATAGACTGATTCGGCAAAACGACACTGAGCTCAAAATATTCAACAAATAAAATTCACCCAACGAACGAGAAAAAATACTATGTGCAGCAGGTTGAACCGGCTTCAAAGAGGGATAAAAATTGTGAGTAAGGCAGTAAGTAGCCCTGTACATAGTATTTTAAGTTGCTTTTTGGTTTTGGGCTCCAGATGAATAGAAGTTAAGTCATGTCGAATCGGTCTATTCTATGTATCAATTAGTGATGATAGAATTTGAACTTTTCTGAAGCTTATCATAAATATTAGACAATATCTTTCTTCCCCATTTCTTTTCAATAAAATTTGACCTTAAAGATTTTCAAGGAATCTTAAACATAAAGCATTTTGAAAGTGTTCAGTCTTGAAGTTACAGCCTTTTAGTATCAGGTCCGTTTTTTTACCAATCTAAAGGGGCTATTGCTATTATTCAAAATTTTCTCGCCCGTCAGCCCCAAGCCTAATGGTGCAGCCTCTCCAATTACAAAAGCCCTGTAGGTTCTGTAGTATAATATGTACGGCATGTGTAAATGATCTATTTAGGCTAAAGCTGATGGCCCATCAGATAAGAAAATTGGGCACGAGGTTCCCTAAGAGAAGAAAGTTAACTTATCGGACAAAACAATGTCGGACCTTTTTCGTCGGACAAAATTATTCGTCGGACATAATTTTCGTCACCTCCAAAAAAATTCGTCACTTTTGTCCGACATTTTTTTGTCCGATAAGGTATGTTAAAATGTAAATGAGCGAGGCCGTTATTATGAAAATATTTCAAGATCAAAGAATCTTTAAAGATCTTTAAGGAACTTGACAGATCTTGGCACGATAGAATCCTGCATACCGAGCAAGAACTTTGACAAGTTTCTTATTTTCAAGTTCTTTTTAAGAGCCTTTTAAGAATTTTACTAGGCTAAAAGGAAACCAGACAACAGAGTCGACGACTTTTGTCGGTTCAAATGTTGTCTGCCTTGTGGTCAAATTACATTTAACACAACTTGGCCAACACTCACTGTTATTTCTAAGCTCATGACGTCAAAAAATAAAAACGGTGTTTATTTTGAAAATAAGGATGGATTTAAAATCAAGAAAGACAAGGTAATACCAGATGTTTTTAAAAGTAACAAAAGAATCTGAAAGTGAAAATCAAAATATTTTTCTTGACAACTTTTAAAATCTTTATTGCGTTTCAGCTGAGACCACGATCAGGATACAAAAAAATACTCGGTTTTGAAAGTATATAATTAAATTTTTGAAACGATGTTTTGGCTAAAAATAGGCAAAAATGTAAGTGTTGTTATTGGTCCTGTTTTTTAATAAATTTATTTTCAATTTGAAAATGAAGCTTCTGTCCTAAGTTTTAAGACTAATAGCTCACTCCCATCTTTTAAAATGAGGTTTATATGCTTGATTGTGTGAATAGGCCTTTTTTTCGTTGCGTGATGCGTGAATTTTGAAGAAAAAAATTGTGTGAATGCATGAAAAGTTAATTCTCGATGTGTGAATGTGTGAAATGCACTAATTTCCCCGATTTCACCGATTTACGTGAAAGTTTCTCCGATTTAAAAAAAAAAACAGGAATTATGTGAATTTCGAAAAGATATTGCGTGGTTTGAGGGGGTGGGCTCTTAAATGATCTGCTAATGATTCACCCAAAGTGAGCGACTGACTTTTGCTATCGGTGGTAAGAAAATGCATTGAAAAAAAATTTCTAAGACGAGCGCTCTACCGATTGAGAAATAGGTGAATCATTAGGAGTAAGAAAATTCGTTCGAGCAAAGAGAGGTCAGAACATCTCTTCTACTAGTGTTTCTTTCAAGTAATAAAAGATCCCAGTTTTTAGAGTGTTTACTAAGAGAGTTTGTCCATGGCTTGAAATAACAAAAAAAAAGATGGCTCCACTTGAGAAGAGGGCGGCCTCTACTAAACGCATTACATTACGTATGTCGATTTCCCGATGTTGTGATATTCACTTTAAGTTTATACGATGACATTGTTCCAAAAACTCTTTAACTCAAAACTACATTACTCAATACTCTCGAGCAACTCTTTTTAATTCGAACGATTTTCGACCCCCCTCCTCCCCCCCCTTTGAGTGTTCAAGTTATAGGGAAAGGTATTAGGTTTGATTTTTCCTCAAAAAGAAATTTTATTTTTCGCTAGAGTATGTATGACAGTGTATACCAACCTTGAATTAACAGCAATTGGGTTTTTGGAACGTGTGTTTGGAGCTTAATGGTGATGAATCCTACGAAGTATAGCATAAAGTTACACGTTGAAAGAACGTTGTGTGTCTGCTGGGTGAATTTATGTAATTTTGAGGGAAAATTTCGGGAAAATGGAAAGCAAGATTGAATCAACTTTATAGTTTTAAAGGTTCAAAAAAAAGAAGAAATATCAGGAACTCGCTATAAATTAATTTGAGATTACCAAAAACATAATTTTGTAAAAAATCGAGAAAATGTCTTGATGCACGTCGCATAATTCAGAAAATGATCTTTTGGCTCATCATAGCGTAAAAACATGAAACAACATCTCGTCTCGAGATTCTTTCGTGTTTCATTCTTGTTAATTTCGCCTAGCGAAAGTATTACGATCAGCTCCTGCGGCGGCGGGTCGCGGTGGGTTGGAAGATTCTTTTGCGAAAACGAAAGTAGAGTATCTTTTGGACGGACTCACTAAGATATTCTTTAATTTTCTAAGTTAGAGTTGTATGACTCATAGTGGCATAAATGTCCACCCACTGTGCAATGTACAGTGGGCCCTCAATCTGATAATACACGTCCACCACCGTACAAATGGTGGTGTTCAGGGTCGTCAATGAGGATTTCCAGGGATCAGTAA
>JAUJPO010076729.1:0-11102 GCA_032270745.1 Tiaropsis multicirrata
TTTTTGAATATATTTTATGGGGCAAAGTCACTTTTGGTTTTTGTTATGATCCAGCACTCCTCCGTAGGGATATTTCTAGTAATGCTTTCATCAGCATTTCAAAAACATATGTATACGGCTATACCCTTTAAGCCTGTCGGCCTGTTAAGTCACCTTCGGGTTTCCAAGGCTCATCTAAAATTAAAAGTTATAGCCGAGATTCGATTAGGATGATAACACTGATATACACTTTAAACCATGGGGATATAAAGAAAACTTTCTTATACCCTCCATGCTTTAACAAACCTTGAACGTCTACACTTTTATGTCTTTCTTTCATTGCATTGTCATATTGACCAGTGGTAAAAGACTTTTCTTACTAAATTATTTCAACAACTAAAACCTCTTATTTCTCCTCACTCAACAACAGCTTACCTATCTTGCAAAGATTTCTAGAGAGTGCATATTTATACAGCCTAATCCATGTAGCAAGGTATACATAACCAGCAGATAAATATATCCTGAAAATTTCGTTTTAGAACAAAGGAAATTTTTGTTTGCTACAAGGCGGGACTAGCCTGTTGAAATATGCGCTATCTAGAGTAGAGCATAGGCTATAAAATGAGATCAAGTCCAGTGGAAAAGCAACACGCAGCAGAATGTAATATTTTAAATGAAATATTAATGGAATATTAATCATATAAAACCGATAAATAACAATATATTTACACTGTACTGTATACATACAAAAAATAGCAAATTCTTAAATATATAAATCTTTTTACACTTTCTGTATATGGAGGGATTGTCCATACTTAACCCTCTTGTTTCTAATAAAAAGTTCATCGAGGCAAATGAAACCTTTCAAGATTCCTGTCATCCAAACCAATTTAGCAGAGATTTAACAAGCAGCTTTTTGTTCAAGGTTTGGAAATATTAAGTGAATAACTGAACGCAAATTCAATTTATGCATCATTGTTTGAAGGCACCTGTTACACTGTGTTTGAAACGCAATCTGTGAAAATGGGCAATGGCAGAAAATATTTCATGGGAGGTGGAAGATATGTTGTCCGGGAGTAACATAAAATGGCTCCTGTGCGGGTGTAAATTTGTGATGTCCAGGGGTAAAGCTGTTGTCCGGGGGTCAAAAAAATGTAAAATGTCCGGGAGTAAATTAAGAGAAAAAGCTTATATCCTCCAACCCCGTTCATATTTGGTTTCTGGAACAGCCCCATGTACGTTTTCTATGCGAGGTGTTCTTTTTCTTGTCTATTGGTGAGGAATCACTTCCTTTAGAGGCAAGAATGCATTTGCAGCCATTACAATGGTAGAATCGTTTACTGAGGATCGGGGCTGACTCGTTTATTCACAATTGCGAATTGCGACTTCCATCTTTGTTTTAGTTGCCATTGGTAACAAGACCATTACGTCGTCTCTTACTACAATAGTAAGTTATCTCCTACTCCGAAACATGTTGGACACATCTATCCAGCGCTCAACACCCACACCAGTATCAACACAAATGCTGTACTCAGTAGAGAAAGCCTACATGGCACGGACTTGGTCGAAGAGCTGTAGTAGTAGACGTAATTCTTCTCATACTTTGTAATAATGTAAATGTTTTGATTTTGATTTTGATTATTCTTCGTCGTTTCTTGGACGCTGTTCGTTTCTGGTTTTTCAACTCGTTTCCACCAGCTGAAAATGACAACAAAATTTAAGACATTAAAACACCGAAAAGTCCAAATATATTCATGCTGTACAAGTAAATTCAAAAGAACCGTAATTTCTCCAATTTAATGCGTCCTCTAATTAATGCGAGGAAATTATTTTCACCATTTTTGACTAATATATATGCTCTAATTATTAGTGCGAGCACCCATTTACCTCTATTTTACCTCATTCCTCTAATTTAATACGATAGAGGTCAAATTTTCCTCTAATTAGTAATTGGTTGGACATGTTCCCAAATTTCTTTCTAAATTGACATTCCTTTTTATCAAAAAAATGGAGGAGTATTGTTTGTGAAAGTGACAGGAGAGAGGAGATATTCACATGATCTCCCTCAAGGAGGAATGGAAATTCCAGCTATCTTTGTTTTCAGAACAGATAATGTTAATCTTTTCAACCAAATAAAAGAGAAGACATTGAGAGAGCTGGAAAATTTTTAAAAGAGGAGAAAAAATGGGTTGGAAGAAGGTTTAAAAAATAAAGAAAAAAAATAAAAATAAATTCCCCGAAATTTTCCTCTAATTATTAGTGCGGTAAAAAGTTTCAAGGTTTAAATCGAAATTTTCCTCCTATCATTAGTGCGACACCTCCAAAATAATTATTTTTTTGGTCGCATTAAATTAGAGAAATTACGGTATTAGTCCGATGAAAAGCTGTTTCATGAAGACGGAAAAGGCTCGCATACCAGATTGGTGTATCTCAAATATCTCATAAAGTTATGTCTCGTCATAATGATTCACGTCTAATTTTAAGGGCAAGAGCTGGTATCTACATAATTCGAACCTCCCCTTTTGAAGGATCAAGGAGTAATGACCCAGTAGCTTAAGTGTCAGTAGGGCTGACAAACAGGCTCCAGTTAGATTCCCCGCTCCTCACCAGCTCAGGGATAGCCGATCCAGCTGGAAACAATCAAAAGACTCTCAACGTAAAATGTTGACGACTCTATGAGGGAAGTTTAGTTCAGACTTCTAATAAGCAGAGGTTGTGGAGTTGTCAATTTTCCGCAGTAAAGTCTCTTATTTTATTCAAGCGTGCTCTCAAATTGGAAGATGAATAAGATGAATAAAAGCAACATAACTTACATATTAATACGAAAGTCTCTCGCTTGAATAAAAGAGACAAATTTTTATCTCGATGCTTTGTTCTCCAAACTCGTTTAAGAGACTTCACTATTGAAAACTTGAGTGGTCTATTTATAAGCAACATTACTTACATATTAGAGTGGTTGTCATTCTTCTTTCGTTCGTTTTCGCGAATCTTTTTAATCTTTATTGTTCTGTAAAATGAAATTTGAAAAATATATTAAAATCAAACTGGAGTCAGGTCACCCTTAAAATGGCGTAAAAACAACAAAACACCATATTAACGGTGCATATATTCAAAATTTAATTCAATTTGGCGGATGACGGAAAAAGTTAATTTTGGCGGGAACTTAATTCAGTTGTGAAGAAGTTTTTATAACATGCTCATATACTGTAATTGGTTATTCAAAACAATAGAGATGACACGTTCTTAAAATAAAGGTAATAAAAGTCATTCTCTGAATAGGTCTTAACAATCCAATGAAGAGATTCTTATAAAATGTTCAACTTGACCCACTTAATTTGGCGGATTTTGGACAAAACTGCAAAACTGGGGCATAAAAGTGGTGACTTACGCAGGGATATCTTCATCCGGTTGAATATGCTTCACTGTATATCCTTTCTGTTTAAGAGCTGTCACAATAGATTGGTTGCCAAGTAAATGTGCTATGGAAGAAGAGTAAAATGTTAAATCAAATGTGATTGGTCAATATTCATGATATCCGTTAGTAGTTTCAGGTAGTTTACCAAATTTTTTCAAATTCCAAACTAGTACCTTTTTAGTGGAATTTCGTATAAAAGATTGGAACAAAATAATTTCGTACGGAAACATCCCGGAAAGCAGTTTTTAGTAAAACATCCGGCTTTTTAGGGTGCTTCCGTAAAAAAAATACGTAATGGATATCGAGAATTTGAAGAAACTAGCAATAGCTCAAATAATTGATGGAGTTATTAATTTATGCAAAAGAAGTCTTACTCATAATTTAAATGTTCATAATTTTGATCAACAAATCATCCTACCATCATGTTTTAATACAAAACCCTGTAACAAGTGTTTAGGAAAACGAGTTCGAAACTTTTTGGCCAATATTTTCCATAGCAAAGCCTGTAAAAAGTGTTTGGGAAAGCGAGGCTTACCAGCTCCAACGGCGAAGAACATTCGAGCATCATCGAATTCTTTTTTCTTTAATTTCTTATCGATGGTATCCGCCATCAAAACATTCCGTTTAAACATCAGCTCCAGTGCCATGTACTGGTCAATTTCCGCCAATTGTTTCTGCATGTCCGTATCCACAAGATCCCGGAATAGTGTTTCTAACCGGTTCGTGTCCATCGGGTCACCGCATTTGTAGAGGTTTATGATGCGTCGTATATCATTCTCTCGCATGCTGAATTTTCCAGATAGTTTTTTATCCAACGCTCGAAGAGTCACCGATAAAGCAAGAATAGCCTAAGAAAAGAAGCGGAAATAAGAATAAACCTAGTTTTTTTATACAAAGCCTTGTAAAAAATGTTTGGGAAAACAAGGCTAGAAGGGGAAATAAGAATAAAACCATGGCTTTGCATTTAACAATTTTGTTAACAACCTGAGAATATTGAGACCTACATAGTTTTAATACAAAAACCCTGTAAAAAGTGTTTGGGAAAGCGAGGCTAGAAGCGGAAATAGCTTATATTGAGAAATATCATATCCTTGAAAAACACGTCGGAACGTCGTATACAAACTGTTTTTATTTTTTCGTTCTTTTATCTGGAGCAGTTTTATTTGAACTATACTATAGTAAGTAAGTAAGTTTGCGACCGCAGTCGAGGGCGCCCCGAAGGCTCCCTTTTCGATAGCTATCTACCCGAAGGTAGGGGAGGGCGCCACTCCTTTCCCTGGATT
Source organism: Tiaropsis multicirrata (assembly GCA_032270745.1). Taxonomy (NCBI): domain Eukaryota; kingdom Metazoa; phylum Cnidaria; class Hydrozoa; order Leptothecata; family Tiaropsidae; genus Tiaropsis; species Tiaropsis multicirrata. Next base: position 4,678 of record JAUJPO010076729.1, read on the forward strand.
TCTCCACTATAATATACTATACTAAATACACAGGAAAGTGTAAGGAGTAATAAGTTAAAAAGGCATAAAATCGGGATTAGCGGATATATCACAAAACGTCAAGCCTGAGAAAATGTATTAATGAATCTTAGGCAAAAGTCGGTAGCTTATTGATAAATTTTGAAATGGTAGCTGTAGCAGTGGCATCAAACATGGCGGCTAATTACATACAGGTCGTAAGAAGGAAATTTGGAAAAAGGAACGGACGAAACCAAACCGATATAATACGGAAAGAAAAATTGAGTTCAAAAAAATAAAAGAAAAAAAGCTTAAGCGCTATAATGAGGCAAAGGCGATTAAACAGTTGGATAAAGGCTAATCATTTTAGCCTCAGTTCCTTCGGCAGTTCAACACTCAGTGCTTAATCCGTTCAACTCGTTTATCATAATTTGTTAAAAGCGCCTGGAATGCTGATTACTACGTCAGTGTGTGCGTGTGTGTTTTCCTCAGAAATTCCCAAATCCTGACAATAATATTTTTCTCTAGAGTTTAATTTGAAATAATCTGATTAAGAAGGTCTTGAATCCTTTTTTGCAGTTCCCAAAATCTCTCCTGAAGTTTTTTTCAAGTTTAATTTGAAAGAAAGAAATAATTTTCCACCTCACAAAAAGTTTTGCAAGTTTCTTATATTTCATACACTATAAGCCTCGGGAGTTAAATTTGAAAGAGAATTCTTCTTGAGATTAGAACGTGTTGCTAGAAATTCCAAAATCCTAATTTGTTCTACCAAGAATCTCTCATATTCGTCTCTTTGACGAAACAAAACAGCTTTCTCTGTCGTATAAGAAAGTATCGTATTCTTTACAATTTAAAATCAAGTAAGACATACTTTGATATACGATACTCGCCATAGAATTATTGTCATAAAAACTTAAGTTAATCAAAAGCAATAGATCGTCCAAGAATCTAGAAGTTTGCTAAACGTCTGATGAAGTCAGACGAGGCTTACTATAATTAGTGAAAAAATATAATTGCAGTAGGAGAAGAACAATGACCGCTCCCCCTCCCTACCAGCGATCAGACGTTATTTACGGCGTGAAACAATGAAAGAATAGGCGTAATGTCGTGAAATTTGGGATTGCTGGGGAGGGGGGCTCCTGTAGCCCCTCATAGCGCTCTTTTAATAAATATAACTCTTGAAAATCTTCAAATGAGAAATGTTGCTTGGTGAAATTTAAGCTTTCATCAAAATTAAAGTATTTTTTTAAATGTGTAAATGTGAACCTAAAAACAATCAAAGCAAAATAGAATCTGTGTAATTTCACACTCCGATTGAAACCCTACACCTTTTAATATTATGTTTTAACACTTTGTAACTTTTACATAAAAGAATAAAACATGTTCAATTTGGTGTAAAAGTTTTGAACAAAAGAAATATTTCATCTGTGATAGAGTATTAAAGTCTTATCAACCAACTTCAACTACCATAGAACGTCCAAGTTTCAAATCTCATTCTAAGATTTATGGAGTATAAAAGTCTTATCAACCAATTAAGTTTCAAATCTCATTGCGATTCTAAGATTTGTATTTTAAGATAATTAAATTAACCAAAAAACAATAATTCCATTAAGGGTACTTTCAAAATAGCCAATAACAGTGTTTTTAATTCGATGCATTGTAACTTTTCTGCAGAGCAATGAATATTTCAATGCAAAAGAAAAATTCTGAGAAACAAATATCAACCATGTTTCTTCAATTTCCTGATAGATTCTCTAATTTATTGATTCAAGAATCCCCTTGAAGTATCATTAACCCTGATCAAAATAATAAATCGTTAAAAATATTTTTTATTATGGATGTACAAGTTCATTCTCTTAGAGTTCAGGCAATTTTGTACAAATTCTGAGATTTCATAATTCAGAAACCCATATCTGCTTGAACTTTTCCCTTGTAATTACAAATTGAAATTTATTGCTTATTTCTTTCCACATCCATAAATCTTGTATATATCCCTGAGAAGTGGAAAAACTGCTTTAGAAAACGAAGCCTTACCTTTTCATCACCCAACTGATCCATTGGATCGCAATGTGACGAAACTTCCTCAATTCCTCCACGATAAGAATCTGCAGCTAAGTTGATCAGCTCGTGGTCTAACGATATCAATGAACCTTTTAATTGTTGTTTTACGTAGAATCTGTTCCATTGTTGTAATATCGTACTCGTCAACCACATTGGTTTCAGCTTTGAATAATCATCATAAATATCATAATAATGTGAATTTTCCAATAAACGTAACGCATAAACACTTTTCAAAATTTTACGAATCCATTTCTTACGACTTGTTTTAAATTTCTCTAAAATTCTTTTAAATTCTGCATATGTTTTTTTTGGTAAAACATCTTCAATTGTTTTATTTCCAGGTAGCTGCCTGCATTTACGTATTGAATTTATAACTTTTGGGTCCTGTAAATTAACTTCAGTGTACACATGTGTTGCATCAACTAGAGCAGCTTGTGAGTTCTGTGGAATATACCTCCAAACAAGATGTTGGGGAGCATGGATTGTTCCAAATAAATAACTTGGTGGAGATCCCTCTCGTTCAATACTCCAAAGGAAAGAATTGTACTTCAACTCTTTTTTCTAAAAATAAAAACATATATTTTCAGTCACAAATTTTTTCAATTTCTTAATTTTTCAATGATTTTACCAAGAATTTCGGAAATCAAAAACCCTTGAAAGTTAACACAGTGGGAAATCAGAATATTTTGAAGGGTACACCTTCAGAAACAATAAACTAACAAGTTAAAATAAGGAAAACCATACCCCTTCTTCTAATCTCTTGTGTTCACAATAATCCTTATCCAAATAAAACTTGGAATTGTCATCTTTTGATGCAGTGCATGGTTGAAAAAGAGATGTGAACTAGCAAAAAAAAAAAATTATTAATCATTTATAAAGATATATATATACTGAGAGTTTTTTATAAAAGTTGAGTTGACTGCTCTTTTTACAGTTGTAACAGATATTAACAAACTGTATAACTTGCATAAAGGTTACAAATCTAACTATTCTAAATAATTTAAGAATTTTGACGAGAGATATTTGAACTGGCTGCTCTTTTTCTTCTTATAGTTATATAAAAAAAGAAAGCATGGAAGGTATTTAAACTAAATAGTTGAGAAATGATTTTCTTTTAAAATAAGTAATTTGGAACCAATTCACAAGTCAAATAAACTAATTTTGTTGAAAAGAGTAAAGCCAATTAGCATATATAACTCACAATTAACAAACAAGAACAATTTGTATAAGCTTTTAAAAGAGTATATTGCTAAAACTGTTTCACCAAACATGAAAATTATTATGTTGTAAATTATAGAGCTATGAGAATGAGATCAATATATATTTGTCCTTAGATTTGCAAAAAATGTTGAGATTAAAAAAATTCTTACCAGTATAAACATTGTATTGAATACTAGAAACCAACATAGAATAAAATTCATATCTTGAGTATTGGAAACTGCAGTAGTAGTAGAGACACAAACCGATTCCCGGCTAACATAATTTCCCTGATACCATAAAGGATAGCCTGTTATTGTGCTTGGCAGATCATAAATTACCATCTAGGATTGACACTGCTATGAAAATGACAACAATTTCTCCTTAAATGTCATACATCTTATTGTCATCACATAAAAAAAGTTTGAGCTTTCTTTTTTTTCCTTTCGTCTTTATTTTAAACACAACAACACACAACAGCTTTTTATATATAAAATACTTTGATAGACTCAGTGTTTGAAAAGAACAAACTATATACTCTTTTTTAATTACTCTCTGATCTCATCAGATGCTCTTTGACTACTATACATACACACGACACAGCTTTTTCTCTCTCTCTTTTTTCTATTATTTTCTGAGCATAAAAACTCGGCTTTTTCTTTTCTCTCTCTCCCAAAATATAATTAGCTTGATCATACATCAATATAGAGGACGGGGGTATAAGCACACCAGGGAATACTAGCAAGCTATTTTCATTCTTTTGAAAAACTTTTGAAACAACATTAAAATTATCCAAATTATGTGATATATATTTCCAAACATTTTTGTCGGCGCAATTTCCTTCAATTGGATGTGATGAAACAGCAAGTTCTCACACATGATAATCCAAAAGCGATCAAAGGAATCGAATCTAAATCTGTGATATCATTATTACAGCGAAACAAGAAATCAAATCCTTTCTTAATATGATGAAATTAGGTTCGCATAAAAGCCCATCAAAGTCGGATGGGTTAGAATTCAAAGGAGACAGACTACACCTCTAGTTATTTCCAAAAAATCTAAATTAAATCAAAACTTACAATTCGTCCAGAAAATCATTTTCCTTTCTCGCTAGTCAAGCATTCAAAAAATCCTTCTTCTTACATTTCCGGTGCACCCACGAGGAGAAAGGTTTGTTGTTTGGAATTTGTATTTGGTCACGTGGTAAAAACATTCGAATCCTCGCGCGAAAAAAATTATTACGTGACCGACAAAAGATTGAGGGCGGAGAGGAGGCGCATCAGATGGGGGCGGCGGCTTTTATACTAAAGACTTCCTCACTCTACCGCTGTTAATTCGCCCGCGCGGAAACTCTCGACCGCGCGGCTTTTTATAATTTTGTGTTTATTCGGAATAAAGTACGATAAAGACTTCGTCTTAGATAAACTATAAGTCTAAGTAACACGAAGAGTCTAGAATAAATATCTTCCTAACTAGCTATATGAGATATCCGTTATATCGTTATACCGTTTATACAGACAAATAAATTCACTACTACTTGTACAGTGTTAGGTATGAAGGAATATCTTGCCTGTGCGCAACCATGGTTTACGCTGAATTTTCAATTTTGATCCCTCTTATTTTGCTAAAACCGCTTCCTTTTTGTTCTGATTTGCTACAAAATAACAAACGAAAAAAAAATTAGCTTTCCAAAAAAGTGGAGATGTCATTGCTGGAAATATAAAGTATGTATAAAGTGTTTTTTCCAAAAATCAACCAAATAAAACACGATTTGTTAAAGTCACACATTATTATTGGAGAGGCGAATGCCAGACGAATCCCCCAGTTGCTACGAGCTTGCCCTTCTTCTTCTTAGATTTCTTGAATGTGGAAAGCAATCGTTTAGAATCGTTTAGAACGAAATTTGCAGAATGTGATTAAAGTTAAAAATTGACGATCAGAGAAAATTCGTAGGATTTTTCGTAAAAAATAATGTAAAATATAAATGTAAAAGAGGAGAGTGCGCATAGAAAAACAGAAAACATTTTTGCGGCACCTAAAATCTTGATCTGCATCCTTTCCCATTTATGTTTGATGATATCAATCTGACTGTTTCACAGATACCACAAAAAAGGAGTCCTGTGATAATGATACCAGATATTAGGGGCGTGTTGCCTAGACGGAATGTAATCAAATTTCTTTTCATGTTTTCCCACAGAAATTGTTCCTTTATTTTAAACCGCCATAAAAAATCATAAAAATGGACCGGTGAAGAGTTTGTCAAAAGGTTTCCATTTTCATTTTTATCTGAAATATTTTCCAACGGCGGCAATATAATAACTATACGAGACAAGAATTTTTTAAACTTCTTAATTCCAGTTAATAACCAGTCAAAGCGTCAACACAGAATTTACAGCACCATCAAAAGTAAAAAGTTGGTAAGTTAAAATAACTGGGGAGGTCTGGTGCGTCGGTATCGGGCACACAGCGGAAAAGTCCATCATTCTTTCGCTAGCGCTTAATTACGGGATTGATTAAGACTGAGAAGTAGCGCTAAACCGTCAGCTCCCCGTGAGCTATCGCACATTGAATTTTACCTGTTTTGTGTTAGTCAGTCATTGAGTGGATGATAACCTGGATCGAACTTAACAATCTTTCAATATTGTGAGGTGCGAGCGCTCTACCGACTAAGCTAGCCCGGCCATAAATTTAAAATAAAAAGTTGTAAAAAACGAACGCATATTAATTTGACGATATCAGTCGCCTTCATTCACCAAGTAATTCTTTTTCGTCCTTTTTCAAAATATAAACAAATTTATTTACAAATATTTATAATTCAATTTATGAGAAAAAGCACCATATATGGTCAGCATCATACCATATATAGATAAATCTTTTTATTATGTATGTACGGGAGATGAAAAAAGGATGCAATATTTGCACGATTCTAAAACCTTACAAGGATATATTAAAAAAAGAAAAGAACTGAAATTAGAAAATTTGTAATAGTAATCGTATGACTTTTTGAGGGCAATTTGGGAAAAATAGCCCGAGGTTTATTTTGAAATTTTTTGAAATTTTCTCGAACGAAGTGAGGGCAATTTCAAAAAAAATGAAAATGAAACGAGGGTCTATTTTTCCCAAAATTGCCCGAAAAAGGTCATACTATTCCGGATTAATCGTATGAAACA
>JAUJPO010076740.1:0-11101 GCA_032270745.1 Tiaropsis multicirrata
TCTGATATGTTCACTCTTGTTTTGGTTTTGATGTGTGATTGATAAGCTTGGTGAAATCGTCAAAACAAACTTGTCGTTGAAAAGAAGACCAGATATTTGGTAATCCCATGTTTGACTGGAGGTTCCCAAGTTACCCCGTTTCACAGTACACCAGACTGCCCTAACCTTAACCCTACCTGTGCCCCTATCTCAAACCCTAGGCTACTCCCAACCTTACCGAGGTTATTCCCAACCCTACCGGTGCTACTCCCAACCCTACCGGTGCTACTCCTACCTCTAACCCTAACCCTAACAGGAATTTATCTACATTTGACGGATTGAAGTTTTTTTGATTTTGACAAAAAGTAGTATGACTATGAGTATGTCTACCGTTAGTAAAATTCACTGAGCTGGGGGCGGGTTGCAGAACCCTTTTTGGCGCCCCCTCCCTTCAGGGGCTGCTGCGAGGTATGGAATGAAAGAAGGACAAAGAATGCTACAGATCAGTTGAAATTCTATGTTCAACCAATTTTAAGGAACTGACGCCAGCAAAACATGTTTTTTTCTAATTTTCTCAAACAAAGGATTTCATAAATTTATGGCCCAGCACTTTTTAGAAGGGTATTGATATAATAAACTTGAATCAGCAAACTTGCAACTAACTGTAACTTGCCCAAGAAATATTTTAGGCATATTTTGGTCAAAAAGGACATTGGTTGAAAGAAAAAAAATACAAAAGCTATATGCTACACAATTATAAGAATGATAAAATAATTTAATGTTAGCGAAGCAAGTGCAAAAAATTGAAATTATATTATAGCTCAAAAATGATTGAAATCTATGATTAACTAGACTACACAAAAGGAAGGGTGCTAAAATGGGATACCAAAAAAGAAAAAGGGCACTTTGCAATCTTTTTGTTTACAAAGACAATAGAATGTCTTCACCATATCCCAAATCAATTTTTGATCTTTTAATTACTGTTGAAGATAGTTCTTTATATTTATGGTTTTAAACATGCATTTCATGCATCGCAATTTGAATTGTGCCACTTTTTTGAGATGTGCTATTTATACGACTCCATACGCTTTAAAAAAGCCTTCTGGTAGTTTTGCTAGGATTTTCAATCTTCCCAGTAAAAGAGTAGCAGCCCAAGAAACATACTTACTTACTACTTACTGCTTCAAGCTTGCTTTGGTAAAAACAAAAAATTTAGGGGGGGGGTGATTCCATGATTTTTTATTTTTAGTGGGGATTCGCTAAGAAGAACGGAGTTGCTCAATTTTAGGGGGATAACCCATCTAGGGCTTTTTAGATTATTGATTGGGTGAATCCAAAATCACGGGTTTTACATCAAATCTTAATGGCAAGGTACAGAGATAGAAGGCTATCATCCATGTGCTTTCTCCAACTTCTCTATTACATTATATTCATGTCTTTCCACACAGTTGATGCAAATTATTTCTACTTTGTTTAGAGTCACTTTATTATCACATTTATAACAAAATAATGGATTGCAAGGTATATTCAAGTTCTGCCTTCAAATCAAAATATAAGATAGAAATTGATCAATTGAAAACACAAAGTGTTTTGAGTTTCATTAAGAACTGTCGTACAGCATTTCAAGATGAAGAGTATGCAGATACCAAAATTTCGATACAAGGTCAATATTTTTGCTTCAATAAATGTGTTGCACTTGCTGTGAATCCAAAATTAATTCAACTTTTGCAAGAATCACTTGTGGAGGAGGTGAGGCTTGACGAAAAGGAATTGAGTGAAGAAGAAATTAAAGAATTGGCCGTCTTTTACTCCCCTGATGAATCTTTCATTGATTCATATGATGACTTGTGTCCAAGATTTAAAGTTTTGTTGGAGACAAATTCACCAGAAACCTTCCATGATGTTGTGTTTGAACTTCAAGATGGTAAAAGATTTCAATGTCACAAGATCTTTGTGGGAAGTTGCAGCAGCTATTTCAAAGCAATGCTCTATGGTTCATGGATTGAGTCTTCAGAGAACATTGTCAAAATCACGAACATCAACAGTAATGTGTTTGAGTGCATTTTGAACTTTGTTTACTGTGCAGAAGTTGAGTTACCTATTGAAGTTAATGTTGTCGAAGTTATCCTTGCACAAGACATGTTAAACATTGAGGGTTTTTTAGATGTCATAAGATTTCACTTGAAAGCTCATTATTTTCATTTCTATCATCAGCCTTGTGAGTCATGTCTTGTTAAACTTACTAATATTTATCGATTTATCATGGATTCTCAGATCCTTGGATTTGATGACCTTATTCAGTGTTGTGATCAGTGGTTCACCAAACACTTTGCAAAAATTCTTTCGAACAAGAATTTGTTGAAAATTCCAAAGCAGGTACGAGAAATAATTGTGTCAAAAACTACAGAATCTATCAATCATGTAAACATTATTGGTATTATGAAAGATATAACTAAGATAAAAGGATCTTTACCCAATGTAAAATGGGGAGTCGAGGCAACAAAGCTGTTTTCAAGTATTGAGCTATTCAGTTTTGAATTTACATGCAGCCATTTCAAAGGCATAACCGAGCAACCTGGATTTATTTTTTGCTTATTGGAAGAAAAGAATATTCACATCAATAAAATGATTTTGGAAATGATTGAGTCTGCTTTAAAAGGTTACACCTCCATAAAAAACTGTTTGGGGATACACGCTCAATTGCAAGTATTGAATAATAATTTGGATAAAGAGCTCAGAATGAATGAAAATAAAGACTTATCGCACTCTAAAAGTTTCATAGCAGACTCTATTGACTCTGTAAAGTTGTTTGTGCGAAAAAACCTCTTCAAAATACAGCGTACAAATGCATGGAAAGAGCTTGATGCTGCAACTCAAAAAAGTTTGACGCTTACTTCAGGCTTCATTTCAAACTAATAAAATCAATTTTCATACTGATTTTGTGACAATTTAGTTACTTGTGGCTGATTTTGTTTGATGTTGTTGTTGACATATGGTTGTGCTAAGTATATCGGGTGCGTCAGAATGAAGTATACAAAGTTGACAAGTTATTGCTGGCTTTCAGATTGAAATATCTTTTCAATACTTTTTTTATCATTTAGAAGAAAGCCTTAAGTTGTGGTATATCATACGTTGAATTTGGAAAAGTAGATCAAAAGTTGTACAAAAAACGAAAATTTTCTTTTTGTTAAAATGATCAAAACATGAAAAAACAATGAACAAACTTTCAATTAAAAATGAGCTGTCAATCAATGATTCTTTTTTTTCCTTTTGAATATTTCGACAACAACTTGTCAACTAACTGTATACTTCTTTCTGGCGCACCCAGTATAACAAGTTCCTTTTTTGATGATATTAATTATTTTTTAACACCTCTAAAAGCTTACATCCTAAGATAATGTCAAAATGTCATTATTTTGTTCAAACTGTTCGCAAACTTATTATTTCAAAAATGTAAAAGATATATTTTTTTAAATCTTATAATTAATAAGATAATTTATTTTGTTTATAAAGAATTTAACCAGATACAATAGACTCTCTCCTCTGATTTGAAACCCCTGGAGGGTTTGTTTTTTAGCCATTTTGAATGTTTGAGTGAGAAGTGAAAATGTCAGGGACGCACGCTAATAAGTAATATTCCGAAACATTTATTCAATTTGAAATTCAAAATTCCAAAAAGAGCAGTTCTAATTATCAGAGAGTAAAGGTATACACACTCCCAGTGACGTAGACAGGGATGGCGCAAAATTTGTGTTGGAGAGCATACAGTATATGTTCTATGATGCATCAATTATTTTCACATCATAATTACATGGCTTTGTGGAAAATTTATACAGCCAACACAAACATTTTATAATGGTCCAGTAAATTATTTTTATGTTAAATAGGAAGTAAAAAAAATAGGTTTTGGCATCTAACTGAAAAGGAGCAACTATTGAGCCATGATTTCCATTTGGTGACATCAATCAGTTTGGGACATATCTGATGGGCTAGCGTATTGTATCTTATAGTTCTTAGAAATGATATTAAAAACTTAAAATTTATTTTTAGAGAAACAATACAAAATGGTTACCATGCCAAAAAGAACTGGCCATTTTTTGACTTCTCTACGCAAATTGATGAGTAGTAAACATTATGTTCCAGAAACTATCCATGCTTACATTATACCGTCAGGAGATGCGCACCAAGTATATATTTTTATCTTTTTTATAATATTTATTGCTAATACCAGCATTTTCAAATTAGAAATAATTGGCCATTCTGGCCACACTTCTTTTGGAATTTTACTAATTTCGTATGTTTTTTTTTCTCGTTTTTTTCCAGAGTGAATATCTTGCTCCACGATATAAAAGAAGAGAATTTGTTTCTGGGTTCACAGGATCTGCAGGTCAGTTAAAAATGTAAAAATGTTCCTTGTTTTTAATGGCGAAGTACAAAATGCATAATGCACAATGTTCCTCAATTTTAATTAAAGGAGATGTTTTATTAATTTTACTATGTAGGTACATTTAAAAAAAATTGAGTTGCATATCGTCAATTAGGGCTACACTTTATTTTCCTGAGAAAAAAATTCACACACCTATTTTCCTCTAAAATCGCTTTGTTTACAATTCTTGCTTCCTTTATTTTGGTTTCGGTTTACTTTCGCTTTTAAAAAACGTATAAATTCTCAAAACATTTGAAACATGGAAATTTTTCCAAAAGAAACTGTTCAGAAAACAAATTTTTAATAATGCCAGTATCTTGAATATCCATACAGGTACAGCAATAGTAACAGAAGATCAAGCTTTGCTATGGACTGACGGCAGATATTTTTTACAAGCAGAAAAACAACTGGATGATAACTGGACACTCATGAGACATGGTAAGAATCCATTTTTTGAGGCTGAATGTAGACTACAGACTACCATTAACAGTGTTGTTGTCAATACTGTTAATTTGGGCAAACTAGAATAATTTCTTGACAACTTGAAAATTCATGTCATTTTCATTAATGATATCTAGTCTGTGTTTCTGATTTCACTTTGAGATTTAAAAAAAGTTAATTAACTTCAGTTATGAACGAATACCCAAATCTAATTGTGTTATTAAACTCTCTATTAAACTCACCTTGCTTGATTGGTCAAGTTTAATCTCCAATCAGATCCACTTTACTCCACTGAGTTCTGTCAGAGGACCTGCAGAGGTTCATCAGAAAATTCATACAAATCTGTGTAAGCTATTTTGCATGGAGAAAAGACTTGGCCCGAGCAAAGTGATTTTTTTAGCCAATCACAGCGCTTCAATCCGGCGAATTTCGGGAAATTTCAGGAATTGTCATCCGTCGAAACGATGAATACATCAAAGGAGATACATCCAATCTCTTCAGATCATATATTTCACTGCATCCCTTTAGAGCAGAGCGTGGTGCTAGTGAAATACTAATCTGTTTATAAGATTAGGTCAAGTTCTGTTTCCTTTTTATGCTGAAAATTCTTATTGTATACTATTTTTTATTTACTCTGTTTGTGTTTTTTTGGTTGTAATATTTTCTAATTTGTTGGTGTGATTTTTCTCATAAAATTTCAGCTTTCAGTTTTGCTTTTTTAGGAAGTCCTGGTGTATTGGAACAAGAAGAATGGCTCAGTCAGGTTTAATGAATTTATTGTTCTTTTTGTCAAAGCTAAAATTTATTTTTTTGCTCTGTCACTTTTTCGGTGTTTGAATATGAAATTGAATAAAATGTATATCATATTTTGTTTTTTCTTTAGAAATTACCAGACGGTGCAACTGTAGGTGTCGATCCACATCTTCTCTCATTGGGTATAAATATTTTGTTGTTGATTTCTTTGGTCAAACTAAAGTAAAATTATCTTAAAAAGATAATATTTCTCTGACCTGAGTGCGAGCACTCAAGATAAGTGACCTACCGAACGTGTGGCCCTTAAGGGTAGGTTTTTAGAGATTCTGAAAAAATCCAGGTGCACTGTAAGGGTAGGAAATTGAAAAAAATAGAAACATTTTGCTAAAACTGGGGGGAAATGGCCGAAAAATTCACTGTAAGGGTCGGTTTGTCAACAAATTTTGCATTGTACTGTAATAGTCTGATTTTTTTTCTTACAGATGAATGGCGAAGGATATCAAAATCATTGAAAGATTCTGGAAAAAACTTGATAAGAGTGGATCAAAATCTGGTTGATTTGGTTTGGTGTGAACATGGGCAGCCTGAAGCTCCTTCATCTAATCTATCAGCCCTCCCTCTGTCTACATCAGGTTATTATTTGATATTTAGTCAACCGTCTTCAGTTTTTAGCTAGTCTGATTTGCAGACCCTTACTAAAACCGTTGGACGTATGACTATGAGTCTGCTAAATAAGCTCCCTTTTGGTTTCCGATTCGGTTTTAATTCAGTCCGTAAACTAAAATACACGAAATTTAGCGAGTTGTAAAATGCGAGCGACTTGAGAGGCGAGTGAGGAGGTAAACAACATGGCTGGCGAAAATTCAAAAATTATAAAGATTTCTGATTAAAATTAACATAATTGCTTTGATCCTGTGACTCTCCCTCACTTGCCTCATTATTATGTCAGATATTTGTTTTATCTTTGCGACGTTGGTAACAAAAACAAGCTCCAACTAGATCGTCATAACCATAAACCACAACAGAGTCGTCGCAACAAATGCTCTACATATACAGAGAATAAGATGATAGAAGACATTGCATTGTATTCAAATTTTAATCAAAACATTCGAAATATTTTGTTGACATTTTTATGTAAATGTCAAAAAAGAAATGGAAAACTTCTACAGATTTTCCCACCGTTCTTTGACCTGACTGTATCTTTTTTATTTTTTAGAGATTTAAAAGAAATCTAAAAGGTGTTTATAAGAGTACTCTTTTAACTACCACCATACTATTTTTCTTTTTGAAATTCGGTCAGTAATCATTTTTTTTTTAAATTTCCACAGCATTCGATTTTCTTTAAAATCTCACGATTTACACTGTTTTGATCTCGAGAGGGAGAGATCAAGAAACAAAACACAATGACGATATGAGTTGAAGAAGAAATTTCACGACTTTGACTCATGTCTTTTTTAATTGCATTGGTGATTGGAGTAATCTGATATGTTCATTCTTGTTGTGAATTTGATGTGTGATTGATAAGCTTAGTGAAATCGTCAAAACAAACTTGTTGTCAGAAAATAAGACCGGATATTTGGTAATCCCATGTTTGACTGGAGGTTCCCAAGTAACCCCTTTTGACGGTACCCATGGTCTAGCCGATATTCCACCATAAAGACTAATTATTAAAAAGTTAATTATCTCATTAATTACCATTTTGGGAAATTTTAAACCTACTTAAAAAAGTTGTATACCTAATAAATTATCCAGTCATGAAGAAATTATTATCCTCAACCAGGTAATTAATGAGATAATTAACTTTTTAATATTTAGCGTTTATGATGGAGTGCAGACTAGACTGTATATAGTACAGACCAGACCATGGTTATAAAAGAAGGACAAAAAAGGCTAGGAGCTCAGTTGAAAGCCCTCCTTCATGAGGTGAGGACATTGGCAAATAAAATTGAATCTTATTTTTTGTGAAGTTGCTCCAACTGACTTTGAAGGAAGAAGCAAATATCTGAAAGTCTACAACCTTTCTTTTGTCTAGCCTTACCTCACTGACTAAGTTGATAAACAGGCAAGGTATGAGGATTCCATGGACGATATTTTGAGCGGCGCGCGTGGAGTAGAAACCGCCTTAATTGTTACTTCCTTATTTTGTCATCGTGACCAGAACTCTTTTTTTCCGCGGTATCAGGGTGTCATATTAAGGCCAAACCTAAAAGATTCTTCGTTTCCGCGTTACCGGCCGGGTGAGAATTTTAATTAAGGTCACCCGGCCGTAAAAAATCAATGAACTTTAGAATGAGTTGAGAATTCCTGAAATTCTGAAAAAGCAAACAAATAAACATTTTAACAAAAAAATTATAGTTTTTGAACTCAAACAACCATCACATCCTAGAAAAAATATTAAAAATAATTTTTTTCCGTCCTCCCGCATGAGTTTTTTATGGTCACCCGGTAACGCGGAAACGAAGAATTTTTAAGGTTTGTACTAAGTAAGTAAGTTTGCGATCGCAGTCGAGAGCAACCCGAAGGCTCCCTTTTCGATAGCTATCTACCCGAAGGTAGGGGAGGGCGCCACTCCTTTTCCTGGATTTCTCTTCTTGGAGTACCAGTTTTCAAGTCTTTGGTCTGACCCGATTGGAGGATGAACCCACAACCTTGCGAACGGGAGGCGAACACCCAAATCACTCGGTATATATTATAGCAAGGTTTTAAGTACACGCGAGATAAATCACAACGACGAACGGGTCTTTTTATAACCGATGCTCCAAATAGTGCGCACACTTACAGGCTAGCACGGATAGCAAAGTAAACTTAATATGCGAATAAATATCTACTTTGTTCTAGAACGAAAAATGGTCTAAATTTTCGGTATGTCTACCTTGCTATCCTTAATAAGGCTGGTAGGAATATGACACTTTGTCCTTTGTCATGTTTTACCGCACTATGGTATACGCACGTCATAGGTAAATGAACAAACGCTTACATAAAGACACCCGAGATAAATCAAAACGATTCGTCGTACTAAATTATTCGTCGGACATAATTTCAGTCATCCACAAATATTTTCGTCACTTTAGTCCAAAAAACGCAAATTTTTGCCTAAAAAACTTTTTGGACTTTTTTTTCGCTTCCAAAAAATGTTGTCACTTTTGTCCGACATTATTTTTGTCCGATAAGGTAGGCTGTAAAGAACCGTTTGTCGTCGTCGTCGTGATTTATCTCGGATACTTAACCTGGATATTACATTTCAGACAACTATGAAGAACGGTACATGAAGTTAAAAGAAGTTGTTTTGGATTTTCTTGGGTTGAACACATCCAGTCGAAAGAGCAGGTTACTTTCAAGAATTCCCTCTTTAACCAAGAGCGTGAGATCAAGGTATATACATTTTATATCACAGCCAATCTTACATCCCCTATCTCTGTGACCTGGGATTCGCCACAGTGCTTACCACCCTAGTAAAAAAAGTCGCTTCAAAAGGCCCTTTTTTGCCATTTGTCATTTGACCTACACATTTTCATTTTTATTAGAACATCGAGTCTGAGATTTTGTGGAATTTTTTTACAAAAACTATGAAGGACTCACAATTTACGCATGAGAATTTTCCTAATGAAAACTTGGACCAAGGGAAGCATTTTAGGCGTATATTTGAGGGTGGGAGGGGTATGAAATTTGAAAAAATGTGGAATAAAAATGAGAACATCCGAGCCTCAACCAAAATTTGAATGTTCTAATAAAAAAAAACGTGTACCTCAACCTACCTCAACTGTCTATGAACTTAACCTGGGAATTTTAGGGAGAAATTAAACCCGGGATCATTGGTACGCCGTTCGGATGCATGCTTAACCACTAGACCATTGTAACCTTGCCTGGAGCAAGAAAGTACTCTCATGTGCCGAATAAAAGGGGTGGTGGTCAAAATAAGCAAAATAAGGGACTGTGCTTGAGTTGTACAAGTAGGTAGACAAGTAGTATTTCAAAGACACATTGTCCCAAACTAAGCCTTAGAACAGACGATCTTAAAGTTTTATTGTTATCGCTCCTTAATAATTCCTTAATAATCATGTTTATCATATAATTCATCTTCCAATTTGAAACCACGTCGTTCCTTCAGTACAAAAGTCTTTAAAAGTCGCTTGAATAAAAGAGACAACTTTTTGTCTCGATGCTTCGTTCTCCAATCTCTTTTTAGAGACTTTACTGTGAAAAACTTATCGCTCTCTTTCTTTAGATTAAACGAGAACGGTATGGAAGACTTTCCCACAACACCAGTCAACATTTCACGCCGTGGCCAACGTTCGTCGTTATGGGGTTCTCGTGAACACGTCATGGCTTCTAGTACACCGGTAAAAATTAGTT
This sequence comes from Tiaropsis multicirrata, assembly GCA_032270745.1. Lineage (NCBI taxonomy): Eukaryota > Metazoa > Cnidaria > Hydrozoa > Leptothecata > Tiaropsidae > Tiaropsis > Tiaropsis multicirrata. The sequence continues at coordinate 9,953 of JAUJPO010076740.1, forward strand.
ATTTAAAAGGATCTTCTTTAGTGCAATTGAAATTTTAAGAAAGTTTCAAGAAAGTTTCAATTAATTTTGCCATTAATGGGATGATGTGGTAAATTTATGGGCTAATTTTACCTAAAAAGGTCAAATGTAGGGAGGTAAATACTAGCGAAAGTATTACAATTGGTTTTGAACTGCGGTCTGTGTCGAATTATTTTCGCCCATTTCACGCCCTTACGCCCTTTTTTATCAACTTTACTGACGAAACGGTCTGTAAGCTTATAATAGGCGAGTCTTTAAAATATCACTATGGAAAAAAAATCAAAATGGCGCCTAAGGCTGAGCTGACTTTCCGATAAATAATAAGATACTCACGGGTATTTTTTGAAATGTATGATAGAGATTACTATCAATTCTAGTTAGGGTTAGGGCTGCGAGTCGAAGGGAATACGAGGGTAAGTGATTGGTAAGTGGTAAAATAAGAGCAAAAATGGTCTTTCGTTTGTAATAAACCATATTTCAAATGTTACTTTACGTGCCGTAGTAAAGTGGGAAAATATATTTTAGCTAAAATAGATATACAGATCTGATGAGGATTACAAAAAATTTCCCTTTATTTAAAAATTTCAAGACTCTTTTTCGACTAAATTATTGTAGGCTAAGTACGAATGAGAGAGTGATTTCAATTTTTTAAGAAGAAACTGATTTTCAAGCTTCTAAAATTTAAACCAAAAATACGGTGGTTTCGTACATGTTTTGTGTGCTAAATTTGTAGAGTGGAATTTCTTTACAAGAACCGCAAAGATGCGGATAAATATTTCCTCAGCAATTAACTTTGTAACCAGAAAATACATAAATGGGCAGATGTAAAAAGGAGAGTTAAAATACTATAATAAAAAATGAAAAAAACTTTAAAAGCACTCTTTTAGCATACATTTGGAATAATTGTATTTTAGGAGGAATATTTAAAAGTCAATCGATAGCTTTAAAAGAACAATACATTTTAAGAATACTAATTTCAAACCAATATAGTTTTAAAAAACAATTATTGCAAGCTACAATATGATGTCAATCTCCGACCATATTATTGGAACTAGCCAAATTTCATACATTTTTAGCTAAATGACCCACATATAGATGATCAGATTCGTTTTTTTGGGGATAAATCCTGGC
>JAUJPO010076751.1:0-11100 GCA_032270745.1 Tiaropsis multicirrata
ATGTCGGACAAAAGTGACGATATTTTTTGGAGGTGACGAAAATTTTGTCCGACGAATAATTTAGTCCGACGAAAAATATCGTCACGACGAAAAAAAAGTTTTTTAGGCTAAAATTTTGTCCGACGAAAGATTAGTCCGACGTTGTTTTGTCCGACATTGTTTTGTCCGACATTGTTTTGTCCGACATTGTTTTGTCCGATAAGGCACTCCAACACACGATAAACGCGAGGAATACTCGAATGAGGAATTTTTGCATAAAAAGAAAATGGATTCTCCTCAGGTAATAAGTGAACCTACTTCAAATATCAAAGGAAGAGGCAGGTGAAATTAATAGCGTTTGTATTTCAATGAGAAAATCTTTGATTTCAGCAAAATCTGGAATAAAACTACAAAAAAGTGGCCGAAAAAAAGTGGCCTAGAAAAAAAAATGGCTCTCCGCGTCCACTCCAAATCGGCTCTTTGGTCCTTTGGGTGAAGTGATACTAAAAACTATACAAAGTGTGAAAAGCAATAAACTCGTTGTACTAAACCCAAAATATTATTATCAATACAAATTGAAAGATCAAATCAAAAAGGTCCAAATCGGCCATGTTTTTCACGTCGAAAGAATTCGATTTCACCCTTTGGCCCTTGCGGTCGGCCATGTTTTTCACGTCGAATGAATTCGATTTCACCCTTTGGCCCTTGCGGTCGGCCATGTTTTTCACGTCGGATGAAGGCTGGATTTAAGGGTCTAAATGGCCAAATAGGCCGAGGACTGAGACGTGGTGGCGCCCTTAACTTAAATCCCAATATTTCCTCCGTTTCATTTTTGCGATCTGGAGATGGGCCTTCTTTACCGGAGGTAACACCTAAAAAGAAAAAGAAAGTTTGGTTAGTAAAAAAATCCCTGTGTGGCCACAGACACATATATTTACGTCATCTGCGGTGTCAGTTGCGTAGGTGATTGGTCATGTTTACTAAGAAACGTGGACGTGTTTTGTTTCGCATAGTTATATAGACGCTAAGTACTACCCAGTAAAAAAAACACTGGTCTGGCAATGGAATGATATATCTTTTTGTCAACTTTATCTTTGTTTAAAACAAAAGTGAAATGACACTTTGCTCACTTATTGATCACGCTACCAATATGTTCTCTTGGGATTGGTCTATTGTTTGATCACATGATCAAAAAGTGAGCAAAACAAACCAATTTGCGTACGCAAGTTCAAAATGTCAACAAATGACAAAAACAAAACTCTTCCAGACCGGTCGAATACTGACTATGAAAATACATGTTCTATTACATCATCGTCATTATCATCCTGCAACCATTAAGTTGGAATTACACAAAGGGGTATTGTACACAGCTCACGGTCCGACATTGGACGACATTTTCAGGGGGGTTTGAAATTTTCAATATCCTAAGATATCCTGGAGGTAAGAATTTGAAGATCAAGGATATCCAGGGAGATGGGTTTGAAATTTTCAGCACTGAAATGACTTTCTATATTCATTCCTTTACTGTTTTCATATCATATAGTGTGTTTCGACGACGAATCTGAGCTACAACAATTCAGCGTTCCGGTTACAGTACCGCAATCGATATCACCAACCAACACCGGGTACTCGAAGATCATCGAGGTTACGTACCGTATCGTAGTGAAAGTCACTACAACCTTGGCATTCCAACAATCAATCAAGCTACCAATCACTATAAGAGCTGTCCATTTCTAATATGAAATTCCCAGCAGACACAAGATAACAAATTGAGCCCATTGAAGTTTTCCGTAGTAAATTCTCTTAAACGAGTGTGGAGAACGAAGCATCGAGACAAAGATTTATGTCTCTTTTATTCAAGCAATTTATAGAGACTCTTGTACTAAAGCACATCTTTATAATACAGCGTCGTGTGTCTGCTGGGCTATCAATGACTATATGTCTATTTCTTAAATTTAAAATCAATTGGAGAGGGCGTGCGTCGGGCGGTGATTGTCTGTAAACAGACCCCATATCTATGGGCGGAAAATTCAACTGGATACTCGAAAATCATTGACGTTACGTATCGTATCGAAATGAACGTCACTATACGACCTGGGATATAATTCATCTTCCAATTTGCGACGACGTCGTTCTTTAGTACAAAAGTCTATCGAGATTGATTGAATAAAAGAGACCAAATTTGCTCTCGATACTTCGTTCTCCAAACTCGTTTACTTTACTATTGATTATATTGACATACAATTGATCTTTCAATTTGAGACCGCGTTGTTCTTAAGTACAAAAGAGACCAATTTTTGTCTCGATGCTTTGTTCTCCAAACTCGTTTAAGAGACTTTACTACGGAAAACTTCAATGGGCTCAATAAGGCAGCTCCATACCAATCACTATAGGACACTGATATGTAACTTAATCCACTGGATCGGGCTTCTTACTGTTTTCAGCCATGTTGTTTCCCATTTTTTAAGCAAAGAAAACACTGAAGAAATCTGAAACAACATTATGGCGGATTTTTTACCAGAACTGAACACACTTTTGCACAGGAATCCATAAAAAGATATCTTGTCCAGTGTATCATAGAGGTCATTTCTAAAATCAAAATCAATTCATGATGGCGCGTCGGTGGTGAGGAAATTTAAAGAAAAGGCCGTCTGCTTGTCATTAACTAGACTGGAGTCGTTTATGACGTAATTCTATTCGATACGGCAAAATTTATCCGCTGTATAAACTATATTCTTGTAGTCAAAAGATTTTTTCAAGCAGAAACCAAAAGACTTTCTTTTGTGGACAAAAAAGCCTGTATTTGGCTATATTCTCCTTCAAATTACCAAGATTAAAGCACCTTTTCGTGAGCTTAACCTATTGTTAAGTTTTTATTTAAGGAAAAAGAGTCTGAAATCTTTTTTAGTAAAATCTTGAAATTCAGACCCATTCGCATTAATTAATTCCGCAAAACATAACATTTTTCGAGTGTCATTCGCATTAATTAATTTTGCATTAATTTATTCTCGCATTAATTCATTCTCGCAGCATTAATTCATTCCCTTAGGTAACCTAAGACTAAACTTAGTTGTAGAAAATAACTGGTCGGACGAAATTTTATTCACTTCTGTTGGACGGCTAAACAGTTTTTAAAAACAGTTACCAGACTAAATTTTTAGTGGGACAAAAATATTAGTGGTGAAAAAGTTTTAGTCAACTAAGAAAAATTTTGTCATTTCTGTCCGAAAAAGTTTTGTCGGGTAAGGTAATTAATTTTTTTTTTCATTTCCAAATAATAATAATTTTGTATCATCATATCGTAAAAAAAACAATTTTGCCTCACTTTAACTCGATTTAACGATTTTATTTTTCGAGCGCTCGCCTCCAATTCGCAAGGTTGTGGGTTCAACTCCCAGTCGGGTCAGACCAAGGACTTGAAAACTGCTACTCGATGTCCTGCTTGGCACTCAGCATTAAGGGATTAGAGCGAGAGTAAGTAGAGAAGTCGCCCTCCCCTACCTTCGGGTAGATAGCCATCGAAAAGGGAGCCCTCGGGTCGCCCTCGACTGCGATCGCAAACTTAATTACTAAGTACCCATAGCTTTAACACGACGATGAACGCGTCTTTACAGCCTATGCTTTGAACAGCGGCATGTTCATACAGGCTAACGTGCGCAGGTAGCAAGGTAGATTCTAGAAAACCGGATATATTTATTTGCAGGTCTACCTTGCTTCCCATACTAGCCTGTAGAAACATGACGCTATTTGGAGCATCGAGTATAAAGACCCGTTCGTGGTCGTGATTTATCTCCAGGTACTTAACCACACTAATATTGCATAAAAAGAGAAAGACTCAGACACATTACTTTTAAATCTGTTTAAAGAGCTAAAAAAACGTAACCCAAACGAATAGACCTTTTTCACATGACGTCACAAACACCGCTTGCCTCTCGGCCAAGATGTTGTCAAGGTAACCAATTCTCATATGGATTTTTGTGCCGCTTGTATTAAAAGGTATTACTTTGATTGGGATCCATTGAGAAATAATGTGTTTAAAACGAGTCAGTTGTTGCAACTTATGAAAAGGTCATAGTGACATAGTGGTTATCGTACTTGTCTTCCGTCCAGGAGGTCTGAGTTCGATGCTCGCCGTGCTATTGCAATTCACTTGGCAAGTTAATGTCCCTTCGCCCGGGTCAATCTATGCCATGTGAGGGGATTTGGGTACCATAACTCTGATACAAGAGGTGTGGTACAGATATTCCAGACATTGTGGTGTGCAGCGATACTCACGAGTTTCTACGAGAACAGTACGTTCTCCCGTGTAGTTCGAGTGCCTCTGTATACGTCATGGCTATACCGTAGGTTTGCAACGTCTGGCTGCGCTGTGATTCCTACTCTCAAGCAAGTAGGACTCATTCCGAGACATCAGAGGGCATATACATAACATTCTTACCCGTTTCCAAGTAGCGTAACGGCAGCTATTTGATCTTTGTCAAAATCAACAAATCCAGTGGACGGTGGAATAATTCCAGGGAACATCAGATCTGTGGTATCAGGTGGAGAGAGAGAATACAAGTTTGTATAAAATCAAATTGTCTCCATAGTGGGAAGAAATAGGGATACGAGGATGGGTAAGATTTTATGTAGACAACAATTCAAAGAGGTGATTCAAAGAGGTTTCTACCTAGTAGACACAATGACGTTCTTTCAACGTCCAAATACCGTTCCGACGTTAGAACAACATTGTTTTGACGTATTTTAAAACAACGTCCCGTGCCTACTGGGTATCGAATGGTCTTAACTTTCCTGAAACCAAGCATTATTACGTACCCCAAATTATGTATTTTTTGGCTTTTAAAATGTTTTTATAAAAAAGGCGTCAAGCTACATCCTATCGGGCAAATAGTAGAGCCAATTTTTAGCCCTTTTCGCGAACATTTGTATTACGAAATCAAACGGAATCGTTGATTTGCGAAATTAAATACACAATTGTCACAAACATGTAATTTTGGTTAGATGTATTCATTTTTGGGGTCATTCGCGAAATTAAATTCACAGGTAATTTCTCAATTAAATTCATTAATAGATAAGGCGACTTGATTTTGCTTGCCAAAAGTATAATCGAATGAAAGTATGCCCTTTTATATAAATTTTAATTCCATGGAAACATTTTTCAATCCAGTCCTGTATCTTACTAACTTTCTACCTCAGCCATTATTCTACATCTATGACTGATTTTTTTAATCGTCTGGTAAATTAGGTGAAGGAGAGTATAAGATCCAATTTACTTTATTTTGCTTTAAAGGGTTGAAAGTGAAAATTATTTACCCACTTGGTGTATAATAAACTTTGAATATCATTGAATCAAGAACATTGTTCATGAATATTTGCTAACATGAGGCTTCCTGAGTATTTCAAATTTACAGTATAATATTTTTGTTTAAAAAAAAAGTTAAATCTACGCCAGCTAGGCTATTAAGCAAACTCATCATTAATCATCTGGGTGTGTAGTCGTTGCACAGCAAACACTATTCAGCAAAATATCTTTCCCGTGATTCCGGTTTTCCGGATTTTTACCGCAGTCTTTGCACTCCATCGTGTTTTAAAAGAGAGGTAAACAAACACGATTTTGCTTGCGTTTCCTTAGGGAAGAGTAGTTTTTGGCCTTTTTCTCAACTTCTATTGCATATAATATTTGCAAACTTCAGTTTCAGTTTTACAATTTAAGATACTATAATACAGTTGAACCCATGTAATTTGAATTCTCAAGGGACCGAGTTTTCCATGAGTTTTCGAATTATAGGAGTTTGATTAAGTTTGATTAAGTCGGACGGGACCGAAGACTTTGTTCGAATTGTATGAGTTTTCGAATTATAGGAGTTCGAATTACATGGGTTCAACTGTAATAGTCTTTTAACAAATTTGATATCTGATATTTACAGGTCTTTTACACAGGTCTCGCACCATACCCCAAAACGCATCGCGACTCCTTATACCAAAAAAGTCGCCACTGACTGTCCAAATCCACCTAAATTCTTCCCGCCAAACTTAGTTGCCCTATTGATAAAGTTTCTTTAGAAAATCTTTTGTCTTTACGTCTAAAAGCGAACCAAAAAATAATGTTTTATCGCCAAACAAAACAAGCTTTTCTTACCATTTTGGAACACAGCAACACACAAAGTTTTCGAAATTTTGACGTCACAACAAATTCCCGTTACTATATCTTCGTCTCTCGTATAACGTTCTTTCAAAGGATGACCAAAAGATTGGTCCATTAAATTCCATATTTTGAGCGAACCATCAAGATAGGCGACGACTACATGATTTTCAAAACTTGATGCGGTGCATAAAATGCCACCTGAAAGTAAACACACAAAAGTTTTGCATAATGGTTCGCAAAGAATTTCATCAAGCTGAAAATTTAGCAGTAGGCTTCTGATCATTCGTATAGTTAATTTTTGGATGGTATGATTGTATATGGGCTTTGATATAAAAAAACGTATAGATCCGCATAAGAAAAAAAGAATGTCATCAAAAGAGTTTCTTGACACCAAACATAGCCTGAAAACAAATTAGCCCAAATTTAATGAGATTAATTTTCACGAGGACTCATTTTCGCGAGTTAATTGCCTGTTTTTCACCTAATGACCAAAATTCTTTTATTTTCCTAGGGGATTTGGGTAAAAAAGCATGAGATCGAAAATTTCGCAAAAATCGAAAAAAATAATCCCATTACTGTAAAACACTACCTTTCTCATATTCAAGATCATAAACTTCACAAAACCGTTCTTTCCATTTTTGTTGAATATGGCGCTTCTTCAAAACGTCTTCTTTGACGCGCCGTTTCCATTCTACTCCATCCACCATACACAAGTCTTGTTTATTCAACTTCAACTGGTTGAACAAATCAAACCAAATGACGTCATCTTCCGCGATGGCTTTCCATTGGCTGCTTACTCTGCAACACTGAGATAAATCTCGGGCATTCAGATACGTGAAAATTTGGACAGCAATCTCCTTTGGTAGTTCCATCTCAAAGAACGGGATACAAGTGATTTCATCAATGTCTGCTATTAGCAAGTCAACTAAGCTCTCTTTTCTCTTTGAAGAGCAAGCTTCCTGGCTATATTCATCTTGACCACCAGAATATTTTCGTTTTCTGTTATTAAAGGATGTGTCTTCTCCGGTGCTTGCGTTTAAGTATTTGTTAGCAATGGCAAAAGCTTCGTATTCTTTCGTTTTTCTTGGATTCACACCAAGCGATGTTGTTTCGGATGAAATAATCTTTTCTGAACCAGATTTTGACGTTGAAGGTTTTTCTTCATATTGAAAATTTTCAGTTTGATTTTTGGTCTGAGAATCTGTCTCCGATTGAAGATCGAGCAACCATTTTTGACGAAAATCTTGCAGTTCGTTTTTATCCATTCCTTTATTTGTTTTTGTCTTTCTATTAATTATGAGCTGAAATGAAACAAAATCAAGATTGTTAGTCTCAGATTAACAAAAGATTAAGTTGAAATCAGTGAATCATCACAGAATGCAAACCACGTCATTTTGTTATATTTCTCAAAACAAAAAAAAAACTTTATTAAAAAATGATAAAAATATTTTCAAAAAAAAAAAGAAATTCGTACTTTTTAAACTGCTTGTCTCAAAATAATATTATATACAAAAAATATCTGTTAGATAACTAAAAAATGTATGAATGAAGAAAATTATGGGAACAAAGATCATATCTTCTCATAAAACAGCAAATAAGCAAAACTATTCAACACAGTCTGCCATGATACAGCTTTGACTTCTTGGTCAGAAATATACACCCATTTTTGTGAATCAGCACCGGGTGTTCTCCGGAAGACAGCAAAATGACCATCGTAAGCGTCTCCGTAATGCAAAACAACGGAAATCAGTTTATACCAGTTTGTGCAGCCACTGTGTAATGAAAAAAAGAAACCGTTTAAGTAAGGATGAAGAGAAGGATTGATATTTTTTGTGTGGAAAGCTTAAAACAAAGAGAAGACAGTTTCTAACATTGTGACTACAAATTTGAAAACAGCTATAATGTCTTTTGCTCTTCCAAGGGTCAGATATTATATTATTAAGAATTAATAATTTGCATATCATTTTGATATCATTGGGATGACACTACAAGAAGGAGAATATGAAAATACAAACCTAGCTCCCTTTGTCGCGTTAAAGTTATTGGAGCCTCCACGAAGTAAAGGTCTTGTAGTTTTATCAAGTTTCGTCTTGCTTGTGTGGTCGTTTGAAGAAGAATAGCGGAAAGGTGTGACATCCAAGAACTCAGGGAATTTCACGAATGCCGGATTCTTTTTGGTAGATCCATCGTTAGCATAGAACGTTCGTTGTATTTCGATGCATAAACACTGCGGTAACTAAACACATAAGAAGAAAATTTTAAAATAAAATTGTAGCAGGATTTTTATTCCTGTTCGAAAGAAATTGCTACATGACGACAGTTTACAATCAAATAACTGAATAGAAAGGTTGATCTAGAAACAACACAATAAAAGTGGCTTACATTGGTGGTTTACAATAAAACAATTTTACTAGTGATCAATTTTGATAAAAGTTTGATCTAAAAGAGGTATTCCAGGCCTGGGAAAACTCCTTTTCTCTTTTATCTGAGTTGAGATTTTTGGTGGATAGAGTCCAATCTCAGATGGAAGAGAAAAGGAGTTTTTCAGAAGGTCAACTCAGCTATATATCTATGAACTGAGTTGAATATGGATAGAACTGGTAACCCTGGGAATATGGTGCTGAGGGTTAAACCACCAGACTTTCATCGCTCCTAGAAAACATGTCATAACATAGACGAGCTACCTACTCTACTCGTGAAAACAGAAACATACCTTTGAAAGCGATGTTTGTTTGCAAAATTTTCCTTTCACTTTTTTGTTATTATTATTCTTCGTACACTTCGCACAAATGACGTCACTGAGAAGTTCTGCTTCAATCAGTTTTCGAAAACATGATTCTAATGTACAACCAAGCTAAAAGTGAAAAATTATTACCTTTATATAAAGTGCATCTAAAGTTCAGCAAGCAATAAAAAACTTTATTGTAACTTTACTATTTCCAAAATTGGGAAAAAGGTTTAAAAGATAACTCTGAGTTTCCTGTACTGGAAACAAAAAGAAAGTTCTGTTTTTAGAATAATTTTGAATTTTTGAATGATTTTGAATAAATATTAGCCTTATATCTAAACTTCAATTGTAAAACTACAGACAGTTATCTGCCAGCTAAATTTAATGGAATACAGTCAGAAGGAAATAAATCCAAACAAATGTTCAGTTCAGACATTGTTTAAAACTTTTTGTTGATTCAGAAAAAAAACATAAAAACAAACGAACCCGCACTGATGCATGCTGGATACTCAGAATCAAACTTCCAAATTTTTCAAATTTTATTGGAGACTAAAAAAAAAGAAGGAAATTGTTATTATAAGTAAAGATTATACAAAACAGATTCCAATTGTAAAAAAAAGAAGAGTATATTACTTTCAATGACAATTCTAAATAAAATAAACACTAGACCACGAATTACCTACTGTAAAAGGAAAACTCTAGAATCTTTGAATGATTTGTGTGTGGAAGTGCTTTTCCTTTACTTCTTATAGAAGGCTCACAGTAGGAGGTTAACTAGAGTGACAAATTCATCAAAAATTAAAGTTGCACAAGAGATAAAACAAACCTGATAACAGCATTTAGTGCAGATCAATTTGTTGGCAAACGATCCTTTGAAAGGGTCCGTAGAAGTTGATGGAGAGCTTTGGCTTAAAGCAGGAAGCGTCTGTGATATTCTGTTCATAATATGACTTGAATTTGTCTTCACCTCACCTCTATGAATAATTTTTTTTTTGAAATATTACCCCTCATTTGTATTGGGAATTTAAAAGAAAAACCTAAAGATCCTATCCCTTGATATAGCTATAAGGCTGAAATAAAAATGAGTGAGATTGTTACCATCACACTGTAAAGACTGAACACTAGAGAAACAGCAGTTTGAAAGAGTATTTAGTTGTCACAATAGATACAGTCAAAATATTTTCTTAACCAAAAAAAGAAAACCTTAGACAATGCTATTTAATGACGGTTAAATGGGAGCAAAGAGAGGGGTCTAAAAATGCCAAGTTTTAAACTAAGTTTAATAACCCCTTTGTGAAGGGCATTTTCATTTTGGATAAGATTTCTGGCAAATTAATTGAAAATTCCAGACAAAAAAACAGACTCACATTTGGCAAAAGGATTCTTTGTTTAAATCAGATATTTTTTCAACTTCTTCGTTGACGGTGGATATGAGAAGTTGAAAGAATTCATAAGCATCATGTTGTTGATTGGATATAACCCATCCGTGTGAAGCTAGTGAACTGATTAAATCCAACGCTGAGTAACATTCTTCATTTCCACACTCATTTGATAACACTAAAACATAATTAATTGGATAAAAAATTTGAGATTTAAAAAAAAATATTTGGATCAAGGGATTAGAAAGTGTCCAACTATAGTTTGTCAGGTAAAGTTTTTGATTATCAACTTTCTCCCTATGCTATGTATTATAAACCATAAATTCTGAGCATTATTCTAATTCATCGTATATTAACAAATCTTTTTTCTTGAGACCCAAAATCTGAAAAACCTTATGCCAAGCCGCAATGTTTCAAACTTTTATATCAATGTCCATTATTGTTTGTCAATCAGCCTTGCGACTATGACTATACTGGACATTATTTACGAGTTAGAATTTTTGAAGCATCCAAGAAACAATTTCCAATAAACAGTAGTTCAATAGAATGCTTGATCTAAAAATTAAACCAGAATATATATAAGTATTTCATGTTCCATACCTTTCATTAGCTTATACACACTGGGAACAGTTGTCAAATTTGAAGAGTCTTTGCTGTTAATATCACTAATCCATCTTCTTGATGAGGAAGAACTTGAAATAGCCTGAAAAGAAGATATTCAGAAATAAAATAAAATTATGACGTCATTATAATCAATCAATTTTAATCAAATATTCGTGACATTCCACGGGATTCGTGGTACAAGTTCATTTGCTGATCCTTATAAAGATCACACCATTGATCCTTATTTAAAGATCCTGATCCTTAAT